>PVIJ01001040.1:0-226836 GCA_004024925.1 Scalopus aquaticus | reverse complement strand
GAAGGAAGGAAGGAAGGAAGGAAGGAAGGAAGGAAGGAAGGAAGGAAAGAAGGAAGTCTTTTTACATTAATGCTGAAAGTTACAAGATACCCAGGAACAAATTTAAAATGGCATCTGTGCTAAAAATCACAAAACATTGCTGTGAGAAATTAAAGACGACCTAAATAATTGAAAAATGTACCACATTCATGGCTTAGAATTGGCAATTCTCCCCAAGTTGATTTATAGACTCAGTACAATCCAAACAAAATTCCAGCTGGTGTTTTTTAAAATTGGCAAGCCCAGTTCTAAAATTCATGAAGAATGTAAATGGCTTAAGAAAGTCAAACCATTTAGAAGGTAATACCCAGAGGATTTACTCCACCTGATTTCAGGGCTTGCACTATAAAATGACAGCTTGAAATTGTCAAAAACAGACATATTGATTGGAGAATAGAAAAGACTGTCTAGAATAGACCCACACATAGACAGTCAACTGATCTTGGATGAAAATATCAAGACAATTTGATGGGGAAAGGATAAGCTTTTTAACAGGTAATGCCAGATCAACTTATTATCTTTGTAGAGAAAAAGGAACATCAACTCATGCCTCATATCTTAGACAAAAATTAGACAAAAATTGATTACAAGACCAAATGTAAAACTTAAGTATATGAGCCCTGACAAAAACCACCAAATAAATCATGGGCAATCTTGCGGTAGGCAAAGGTTTATGAGAGAGCATACGAAAAGCCAAAATCATAAAAGAAAATTGATCAGATTTCATCAAAATTAAAGACATTGGCTCTTCAAAAGACATCCTTCAGAGAATTAAAAAAGCTAACCATAGACTGATATAAAATATTTGAAACACATATTGGGCAAAACACTTATCTCTAAAACATGTAAGATTTACTCAATAGTGAGACAAACCAATGAAAATGGGCAAAAGATTTGCACAAATACTTCACAAGATACACTAAATATATAAAAATACACCAGAAGCGCTCAACTTGGGCCTCCCTGGTGGTGGAGGGATTAAGTCTCAGCACTATGAAGCTATCGGCAGCTACTGCAGCACGAGTTCAATCCCCAGCCAGGGAGCTTCCCACAGGGCGCAGCAGACCTCTCCTGTCTCCCCGCTGCTCCCCTCAGCGGTGGATTTCAGTGGATCCGCCTGTTCTGCTCCCCACTCTGTCTCTGGTGAGTCCTCTCACCATCCCCCACCTCTGGCCTGCACTCCAGTTCCTGTATGCATAAATAAATATTTTAAAAAAGAAGTACTCAGCTCCTCAGTCATGGCAGATGGGCAGAGGCTATCACTGCATACCCATTAGACTGATAACATCAAGAGGAATGGTCAGTGAGGAGGGGGCGCAACGGGGACTCCTCTCCAACCGATGGGAGTAAAAGATGGTACTACTAAGTTGGGAATCTATCTGGCAATTTCTCCAAAAGATAAACATACAGTCTTAGCCTAAGCCCCATCCATTATTCTCCTCCCTTCACTTCCCCAAGAGGAGTGAAAATGTGTCCCTCCAAAAACCTACACAATTGGTCACAGCAGCTTTCTTTGTAAGAGCCTCAAAACAGGAAATAGCCCAAATGCCCGTGCAGGCCTGAATGGGTAAACGAATTAGGGTATGTCCATACAATAGAACACTACTCAGCAGTGAAAAGGAATTAACTGTTGACACATGCAACAAGACTGAATATGAGAATCGTAACTACATGAGAGGAACCACACCAACACATGGACATAAAGGGAGGCCATGTTACATGGTAACATTCACGTGCAACACTGGAACACATGGAGCATCTCTAGCCGCAGGACACCAGGCCAGAGGTTGCCTGGAGACGGAGCCAGCAAGGGGCAGAATCCCCAGGGGACCAGAGACCCTCTGGGGGCCCACACCACGTTCTCCATGATGTCTGTGGGGGTGGTACAGGCTGCATTTACAGGGCAACATTTGTCGAGTTGTGCACTTGAATAGTGCGGGTTACTGCATTTCACTCACACTTCCATTAAGTCGTAAAAGCCATCCCTTGAACACACGAGTAAGTCTAGAGGCTAACATTAGAAAAACGGGAGTAAGTGTTGGCATTCTGCCGCGCTTCTCCAAGAGCTTCATATTCACAGCACTTTAGATGAAGTTGACATCTCCTTTGAGCTCTTCCAAATGGTAATTTCCTGATTCAGGCATTTACGTTTCACTGCATATATGTGTGTAAATAGCATGTGTGGCTCATGGGCTTAACAGTCACACGCACGTGTCACACTGTACACAGGCAACGTAACTGCAGTTATTATGTTGGCAGAAGTGACGAGGCTGCTCGGTGTTGATGAGGGTGTGGACACACAGGGGCAGCTGGACGCTGCTTCTAGGGGCGGGCAGAGGCTACTCCAGCGCCTGGGGTGTAAACACACACCTGCGGCCAGTGAGCTCTGCTCCCAGAGCTACAACCCGAAGGAATTAGCAAGTTTATAGAGAGACAAGATTTGATGCAACTTTACTGTGGAAGCAAAACGCTGGAGTTTTTCACCGGAAAATTTAGGAGTTTATCTAGACAACTGTCACGTGTGTGTCGGGACTAAAGGCACGGAGGCACACACACAGATCTGTAGTTACATGTGCATATATGCACACGATATATTATTACAGACTTACATCACATAATGTATATGATGCGTATGCGTCTTCTGGAAATATCCTAAATGCAATTGCTGTCTGGGCCAATTTATTTTTTCCATCAATTCAAAAACACTGGAAAAGATATTACTAACTAAATAACCCCAGAGCACTGGCCTGCAACTTTCATTTGTTTTTGGAACTACGCGGTAGAAAAATCCATAGTTTCAAAGTTGGAGCCAGAGCTATTTTTAGAAGGGAACACTTGACGCAGGGCACTGGGGCTGAGGCCGCCTCCCTCCACAAACGGCAGAGGCCTCGGCGCTGCCTCGAGCACGTCCCGGTGCAGCTGCGCCGCATGCAAAGCAGAAATAAATGAATGTAAAATGAAGCTGTTCGCTTAAAATAACTGAGTTCTTGATTTTAATTGTCTAAGTTAACGAAAACAAATCGGCGGCAAGGCAGATGCAGGCCATGACGTGCAAGAGACGTCGGTTTCCCCTCACCCCAGCGGTCTGGCACGGCCCCCCTCTGAGCACGGCGTCGCCCTGTCCTGCCCTGTGAAATCCGCCGCATGGACACACGGTGGTAAAATGAACCACGTAGCTGGAACCCTCGAGCTACGACTGGCAGACACTAGTCCAAGCCTGCGGGGTGCCAGAGACGACGCTGACAGGACGCTGGTTCACGCGCCTCTGCTTCCGCGCGGGCTCTCTGGGCTCGTCTGCAGAGACGTGATGGGCGGGGAGGAGCTGGGGCGTCTGTGCTGACCAGAGTGCGGGGTGGGGGGGATGCCACTGTCCCCTTAGGTCATCTGACACCTAAGTGGCGGTGGAGGAAAGGCACTCGGCTCAAATACACCAGCCAGCCCAAGGAGAGACGGTGGCAGGGCGCCCCGCAAGCACGTACAGAAGTAAGAGAACGGCTGAATGTTACAGGTAGGGCTGTCTTGAAGTCAAATGAAAATACTGGCATTTACTTACCGGCTATCTATGTCCAGTTCCCCACAGGGATAAATGTTAAAAACAACAGTAGTGTCCTGGACGACGGCGAATCTAAAAGCTGTTTGGTTCATGCTGCATTCTGACACAGAAAATAATCGTCAGCCCAGAACAGAACTAAGGGAAGAGCAACACTTCCCTGTACCCAGTTCCAGCAATAAGAATGCTGTGCGGGGCCTCGGACAGCTGAATCTGTGCGGGTTTCGGGATCAGGAGACCCTTTGACAGAGCATTCACCCCAATGTGAACCTGAGCGCCCCTGGGCAGGTTATTCCCCACTCTGCACCTAGTTCACTCGCCTATATAAAGGGGTATCTGTATTCACCGCCGAGTGAAAGCTAGTGGTGGAAACACTGTGCGGTGGACATGCTGCGACTGTCTTTGCTGAGAGGCAGCGGGCACAGAAGGCCAGTGCTCTGCCCACTGCACACGCCAGCAAGCGGGGAAGCAGGGCGTGGTGCCGGCGCCCAGCCCTGGGGCTCCACTCAGCACCTGGGTCTGATCCCCAACTCTTCTCCACTCGCGGTTTGCAGAGAGGAAGCGGGGCCCCTGATAGGTTGGAATTCTGAATCCGCTCATTCATGCACCGGTTCATTCTCTTCATGCCACGGCATATATGCCAAGTTCTATGCAAGCCATTGGGGACAATTCATGGAGGATAATTCAGAGTTGATGATTTGGACTTTTAATAGACTCACTGCTTTACGGTAAAATAGATCCATTAATCAAATATCACACTACAGTATTATAAACAGGCATGATATGAATATGCACAGAATACTCTGGACACATGGGAGAGACTAATATAAATGTGTCTGGAAAGGTGTAGGGAGCAGGTTAAGGAGGGAGATTTGGAGGACACCAGGCTTGAGGGTAATTTCAAATTATGAAGACCAAGGGTGTGAAAGGGTTTCCAGGTAGAAAGAAGAATTTGGGAAAAATCAGTTATGACAAAGAGCAAGACCTGTGAATGGGAAGTAGCGCATGGAGTAGTAAGATCTTTTGGGAGAATTCCAGAGTCCTATGAGGCTCAAACCAGAAGAGTAATGGGAGAATAAAATAGTACAGCAGGAAGCAGAAGAAAATCAAGAAAAATCTTGTGTCCTAAGGAGCTGGGCCTAAATCTTGGTGCCATTGATGAAAATCTTCATGGTCTTTATGTTACATGAGTTTGTAGACTAAACTCAGTTCAATCGTTCTTTTTTCCTACCGTGTTAAGTTCGATGAAATCCCACCAGGCAAACTTTGCTTGTTGATTCCTAGAACCTTGTGGGATAAATCTGTGGAAAACACTTTATAATCTTTGTCCTTTCTTCAGGTAACACTTTTCATATGATTCCAGGAAGTGATTTTGATACTATGAAAAAATATTTGAAATGGCCAATTGAGAGAAGAAAAATTATTTCATTTCAAATCTGCTTTAGGAATCAGTTCCGACAGCCGCTTACTAAATACATTAAGAGGGATATATTGATAATATTTTTAATAATACCACTGAATATAAATCACTTCAAAACTATAGAATAGAGACAGCCATATTTAAAGTTTGCAAGATTTAAAGGACAAAATTTGCATAAACAAATGCATATTTTCCAAGACAAAATGTCTGGAACAGAAAAAAAGTCTGATATATGCAAAGAGTTCAAATAAAGAATTCACGGTATATGAACAAAGTGCTTTTCAATAATGAGACTTAGTTCTATTTGGGGAGGCTTTTTATTTAAGACTTCAGCTTAAGCAACATTTCATAGATTATTAACTTTCAATACCCTAAAAAACTTAGCTCCCCACATTAGTGAGATGCCCGCATTTTAGTACGATTTGCATTTCCCCAGATATATACCTTTCTCTAAATTCACTGGTTTCCAGATGCTGTCAATGTACTAGATTCTAGAATTTTTGCAAGTTCTGTAACATGAGCATTTCTCTGAAATACTAGGTGTCTGATTATTATTTTCAAGGAAATTTGCTTTGAGGTTCAAAGGTTCAAACAAAAGCTGGTAATAGTACTAAGGGTATGCTTCTGCATTGCGTCAACACCCTTGGAAATCTCAGTCAGGGGGTCACGACTTTCAATACTTTGAACCCTTTCTGAAATGCCTTTTACAGGTAAAAACCACAGAGGGAAGAGTGGGCCTCACCTGTGTGCACAGAAGGCCACGGAGAAATTCCAGAACAAACACAGGCATCAGGACTGCTATCCGCCTCGCCTTATCACTGATGTTACACTTTCTGTCAATGCTGCTGAGAAGTGCATTTCATAAATGTAGCTACCTCTGATTACATTACATGAGTCTCTCAAATCTGATCTGGCATTTAAAATTCCTTTAGAAGCACTATTCTCTACTGATTATTCAACTTACTCTAAAAAAGAAAATTTCCACCGTGTGTCAAAGTCATTTCTAACACTCAAAAAACACTCATCAAAAGCATGTCTCCAGAAGACTATTTCAGAGGAAGGAGGAGTTGACTTAAAGAGCAGAAGGAACAGCTTTAGGTTAGACCAACATTTACACATTGCCTATTTTAAGATACTTCTTTTGGATCCAGGGAGAGTTATAAAATGTAACTCTCTTAATTGCTCGTTTTGGAACAAAAACATTGTCAACATCAAAGACCAATATTTTATAAACCTCCATGCAGAAGATAATAGGAAAACATTTAAACATGGTGCTGCATTTGGAAATACTTTGTTCTTTTCCCTTGCTACTTTTTTTCTCCTATCAAAATCAAAACCGTTTCTACTCTGGCTGGGAAAACCACATTGAAGAGGACGGAGACGCATGGCGAGGAGAGACCACAGGTCTGCCGTCCCTGCCTGCCTAACAGTGAGCCACCGCTGGCCTCCACCTGGCCACCGCTGGCCACCGAAGGCACAGCTGGCCTCTGTGAGTGGGTGGGGACGAGAGGCTCCGTGCTTGTGGCAGGGCTCAGCGAACCAACGGGTGGATTGCCTGGTGCTGCCGACCTGTGAGCGGGGGCAGCTGACCGAGGGTTCTTCCTTTTCTCACCGGCACGGGAGCACAGCGGCCGCGGACCACTGCGCTCTCCCCGTTGCTGCTGCTTTGGCATCACCTTCAGAGAGGTCTCATCTCGCCTTCCGGTCCCCCCAGCCCTGCACACAGAGACAGTGACAGCACCGACACCTGCTGTGCACCGAGGCCCAGGCGGCTTGTGAACATCTCTGACTTGTGGCGACTTCCCCTTCCTGGGTCCTTCCTCTGCCCCGTGTTCTCTTCCGAGAAGGGCCCCAGCACGGACCTTGCTGCTCAGTGCGGGGCTACCACGGGCGCTGAGGGGTCTGTCCAGTTCTCTCCTCTTGGGGCGCCTCGCTGCCACTGCCTGCCCCCGTCCCGGCCTATGGCCCGTTCAATTCCTGCCTTTCTCTTTCACTCCAGGTCCTTCCCCATACCCTTACCTCTGACTAGAACCTTCTTTCTCCCTTTCCAGTCAACGCTTCCTCACCCTTCAGGGGCCCTCATCCACACGGCTCCTCAAGGAGGCCTACGCCCTCGTCCCTAAGATGTCAGCTTCCCCCACGTGGCCCTCCCGTTGTACTTTCTGTTGTAGACTTTATTTGGCTTGATGTTACTGTTCGCTCTTTGCCTATTCTGCTAACAGGTCGGGCCTGTTGCTCTTCTTGTTCGCTGCTTCATCCCAAGGTCTAGCCCTGTGTGCAGCATTTTCACAAAGGCAAAAGATCTGTAGCTAAATGGCTGGTGGATTTCTGAATGCCACTTAACACTTAACTGCATCGTGAAAACCGTAAGTAGTGAGGCTTTTTCAAAGGTCCTTTTCATTTGTCAAGAGTTTTATTTGTTCAAACAAAAGGGAATCCCTGGGCTGCGTCAGACTCTCTCAGCCCATTCCAGGGCTCACCTGCCTTCCCCGAGACGGCTCTCCAGGGCCTGCTCTCACCAACCCACATCACCACTTTCCCCAGGGCCCTACTTTCTCTAGTAGGTTCTTTCAAACAGCCAGAATGGGTGTTCCCCACTCTCCACCCAACCCCAAGTTCAGACGCAGTCTTTACAGTTATTATTTAAGATCTTTATTAATACAATGGGGCCTCCCTGGTGGCGCAGCGGTTGAGCGCTGCGCTGTGGAGCTGTTGGCAGCGGCGACGCGAGTTCAACGCCCGGCTGGGGAGCTTCCCACATGGCGCGGCAGACCTCTCCTGCCTCGCCCGCTGCTCCCCTCAGCAGTGTGTTTCCGTCGATCTGCCTGTTCTGCTCCCCACTCTGTCTCTGGTGAACCCCAAGCCTCTGGCCCACGCCTCTGGCCTGCACCCCAGCTTGTATGCATAAATAAATAAATCTTTAAAAACAAAAAAATGATCTTTATTAATATGTCCTGTTTATCTGAGTCTACATTAGCTCTGCAGAAGGCTCCTGGGGTCGGAGTACCCCGGCCATGTGGCTCACCCTCGCCGACCCGGCTGGACCGTGGCACCCGACACCTAGCTGAGGGTTGCTGTGAGGGTATTCTGTAGATGTCAGTTCGTAAAGCATGTGCCCTTCACTACGCAAACAGAGGAAGCATCTAGAGAGAAAACGAAGGTTTCCCAGAAAAGGACATTTGCCTCAGGACTGTGACAGATCAGCCACGCTGGAGCGTCCAGCCTGTCCTCCTGCCCCCCACACTCAGGCTCAAACGCAACACTGACTCTTCCACGACTTCCCTGGGGTTCTGCCTTGCCAGCTCCCACAATCACGTGAGCCGATCTGTCAAGGTAAGTCTCCTTCCGCATTTCCTATGAGTCCTGCCTCTGCAGAAGCCTGCCGGGTACACTAGCCCTTCCTGGGGCAGGCTTGGTGACATTCTTGGTTCTCAATCCACCAAAATCACACATTTGTATTTCACTTAAAGGTAGACCTACGATAAGTTAAGGGGGGAGGGCTGGAGAGATTGCGGAAATTAAGGGATGTGTGTAGAGAAAAACGTAGAGAAAAATCTATTATCCCCTATGTTAAAAGTTAGGTATTTTAATTAGGTTATTAACCTATCATTCTTGTTCCCCCAGAGAAAAATGTGAATCCTCCGTTCAACTTTTTGCACACAAAGTGGAAGTTCTCATTTATATTGTGGGTGGAGGAAAATCCGGTGGCAGCAATATAACAAGAAAGCACAGCGCTGGGGAAACTCACTTTAGTCTGACAGCAACTTTATCAAGATATGGCAAATTTTCATTTTTCTCTAATGAAGAGGCAGGAATAATGAAAGATTTTAGCACTGGGATGTTTAAATAACCAGCCGTAGTTCAACCTAAGAGCTTCCCCCAATGGCTAGAAGGGATTGGGCAGGAAGGTGTATCATTATCGCAGACATGCAGGAATTGTGGAAATGATGAAATAATAAATATATTATCTGCTCTCTTGGATTATGGTTGTTAAAATGTCGTTGAGATTGAAGAACAAAGCCTCGGGGGCAACATTTGTAGCAGGGTCAAACTGATAAAAGGAATGCTTCGTTTTCCTTTTGGGAGATTCAGAAGAAAATAATTTGGCCAAATATGAAGTGATAGGATTATTCTTGTCTAAAAAATTGATCTGAAAACTCGAGCAAAACCAAACTATGCTGTACCTTTATTGTTAAGAATTACACCCGCTCTTTCTAAAAATCTCATATTTTCGATAAAATCGATGTAAATATTTTGTATACATCTCCTTGTTTTGCTCTTCTCTTGATATATTGTCAGGAAAGCAAGTCATGAGCATTTTAATAAGATGGGATAATGGTCTATTCACTCACTGGGCATAACTACAAAATGATAAATTGGAGCTAGATCTGAAAACAAAAACATTTCATATCTCAAAAACAGTAAAGGATATAATTTGGAAAATGTCATACCCTGCACATATGCTTAGAATTTCTATAGTCATTCATAGAATTTTAATGACATTACTTCAGGGCTATTTTAAAGGTATATAATCAGCCACATAATTTACCCTAAATATTAAAGGGTTTACAAACTACTCAAATTATTCCTAGGAGCATCCAAATTGTCTTTTTCATACTTAGAGCTCTTTTCTTTGTGAACACTGTAAGCACATCCGGAGCATATGACACATTGATCGTGCATATGAAGAAGAAAACATACTACATTCTTTATTTTTTTTTTAAATTTATTTATTTATACATACAGCTGGGGTACAGGCCAGAGGTGTGGGGTGGCGAGAGGGTTCACCAGAGACAGAGTGGGGAGCAGAACAGGCAGATCAGAAACACACTGCTGAGGGGAGCAGCGGGCGAGGCAGGAGAGGTCTGCCGCGCCATGTGGGAATCTCCCTGGCCGGGCGTTGAACTCGCGTCGCCGCTGCCGACAGCTCCACAGCGCAGCGCCTAACCGCTGCGCCACCAGGGAGGCCCCCATACTACATTCTTTAAAGGCTTAGAGAAAACCTCTGAAAGTGCTAGAAAAAATGCTTATTACAATTTCGAAGGTCAACACATTTAGGTGTGCACAGAGTGAATCCATATGTCAAGGGTCTAGTTGTAAAAACAAACAACAGTTAAGAAAAGAGTTGTGCTACTTTGATGTTGATATACTTGTCAAAAATAAAAACCTATTAAAAGGAGAGTTCTGTAAGAATCTGATATGCAGGTCCCCCCCAACATGTGAATGCCACATGCCGTGACATCCTGGACACCCTAAGAGAGCAGCGCTTCCAAAAGGTGTCCATCCCCAAGTAGCCTTAGGGACCCCACTGCTGTGCAAACTGTTTTCAGGGTGTGCTCCTGGGGAATGATTTTCACAGTTTTAGCTTAATGTACTCTGTCAAATAACCTTGGGGCGGGCACACACTGTCTACTTGGATGGATTTGAGGCAAAAGTCATCTGACGTGAAGTCTAACGAATAAAACGTGTGGCAAAAGTGGGTGAGCCGATCTGTCGTAAGAATAACAGTGAAATTACAAAGTGAGAGCGAAACGCCTCCTCTTCCATGACTCTGCTGAGATCCTGGAGCAGACACTCGGAAGAATCGCTGAGTGAAGGTCACGTGCTGAGTGAGCGTCGCGCCACGGGGCTGGGAGAGGCTGTTGCTCTGGTTTCTCTCGTCTCATTTTAATTTGAAGAGGGTAAGTGTCCCACTTAGTCTTTGATGGAGGCTCCTAGGATCTAGTCCATTTCCCACCGCCCTGACCTCAATCTATTCATCATCCAGGAATAATAGGCACCTCACAGAAAATCACCGCAGGCAACTGCTTAAAGAAAATCAGGATTGAAAGAACCTTAAAAGCCATTTACTACACCAAGTTATGAACCTCCTTTCCAACATCTCTGCCCAAAGCCATCCTACTTATCTAAGACCAGCTATAGGGACAAGATGTGTCATTTCCCCAAATAGGTCATTACCTTGTTAAACAGTCCTTGCACTAGAAAGTTCTTCCTTCAATTATAGCAACATATGTTCCCTTTCCTGCCTGCCTCCTGCTCTGTTCTGTCCCCTGAGGTGAGGCAGAATTGTCACAGCCCTCGTCTTCCACACAGTCCTTAAATATTAGAACGCAGAGGTCACACTGTCTGGGTCTGCTCCACACCGGGTGAGACATTTTGCACTACAGCTCCCTGGATTGTACATTCACTAGTGCATCTGTTGGGTTAAAAGTGAACAAACTTATACTATACACCGAACCCACGATCTAATCATGGGAGATACTGAAGCAAGTGAGAGAGATGCACTGACACAGTGCCGAGCTCAAAAATTCTAGCTGGGGGCAGAGAAAACGAGCAAGTGAGGCCACTTCTGCTTATGGTCAGTCTTTAGAATAAAGGGCATGCGCTGATGAGGCCAGGCGCGCGGGGGCGGGACTCCAGGAGAGTAACCTTTGAGCTGGCCCTCAAGGATGAGGAGGAGAGGGCCGTGGCAGGCAACAGAAGCATGAAATCCGGAGGTGGCCAGGAACTTGGGGTGTCTGGGACAGCGAGGAGGACAGTGTTTCTGGAGCAGGGACGACAGGGAAGATGGCAGCAGAGGAGGCGTCCGGGGGGAGCCTGGGGCCCACGGCGCAGGGCTCTGTGAATCCTGGGAGCTGCGGCACAGCTTCCGCACCTGGTGGGACCCTCCGTGAAGGCCAATCATCGGGAAGTTAAATAGGCTAATAGAAAAACAGAAAAGACAAGCGACTGCTGGAGAAAAGGCTACAGGGGCATGAGAGGCACTGGGGGCCCGGTGAGGAGGCCCCTCCAACAGTCCAGGCAAGAGGAAGAGTGGCTGAGACCTGAGAGGGGGGCTGCACCACAGTGGGGGCCGAGGTGCGGGGCGAGGGGAGAGAGAGCAAGACCCACTTGTCATCTGGACGTAAAGACTTAAATGAAGGGAGAAGGAATCGTGACTCCAGTTTCCGACCAGGGCAGCAAGGCAGAGGCTGGTCTCATTTACGGGAGGGAACGGAAGCTTTCTGGGGGAGGCTGGGGAGCAGGGCAGGGCGGGCTCTGGCTAGGAGGTACTAGGTTTGAGGTGTCGCACAGCCAAGCGCAGAGGCCAAGAGGGAGCGGAGACACGCGTCTGAGGTTCCAAGGCGTGTGGGTCTGTGATCTCCAAGCGGCCCGACCACCACCATTTAGTTATCTGCAAGCTCTGCTTTCCTTCCCAAGGCCAGTACTGCCCGGCCCATCAGCTGTGGGGGCCCAGCCCTACAAGGTGCCTTTCATCTTCTAAGCAGATTGTTTAGGGGAAGAGAATGCATCCCAAGGTATGAGGGGGACCGCCTGGGGGGCTGAGGACCGATGCAGGACAAAGGACCCCAGAAGCTGATCTATGGAAGCCTTGTTGATAGGACTGAATCTTTGGCTGGGGAATTTAAGGCTTGACCTCAATGAGTCATCAACCGGAGAAGATCATCCTGGAGAGCAGAGCCGCACGCCCTGATGCTACAGATAACAGGTTACACCCTTTCATCCACTTTCCCTCTTCTCCTTTTTTCCTCTTTATGCTTATACTGATGTAATCCCACTGCCCACTTGTAACGTATAAAAGACCCACCGAAGTCAAATAAACAGGAGACGTGCACCAGGGCGAGTGGCCGTTCCTGCCTCGTCATACGCCGGCGCCTCCCCTCCTTTTGGGGACCCCAGTCTGGCTGGAGCTGGCCTCCCGCACCGAGAGACAGTGAGGGCTGGAGCCGAGGAAGTGGGCGCGGACTCTGTACGACTCGCAGTTGGAACTGTGTCTCTGACCCTTATTACCTCAGGGAAGCAACTACACGGGGTTTGAGCTTCTCCACCAGCCAGGGCTGAGCACCACAGGAGAAGAGGAGGAAGAGAAGTCAGTCAAGGAGTAAAGGAGGCAGGAAGGCTGCAAAGAGACTTCCCGGAAGTTGGGCGTCACAAGGGAGAACGCGCAGTGGTTTCCACACTCTGAGCGTCTCTGCTGGGCACTGAGTACGCGACTAGTTTAAGCAGCTGTTTACGCGGATAGCTCCCTACTAAACTTAGAGTAGAGCCTCCCTGGGGGCCCAAGGGGTTAAGTCTCAGCACTATGACCCTATCTGCAGCCGCTGCAGCACGGGTTCGATCCCCGGCCAGGGAGCTTCCCACAGGGCGCAGCAGACCCCTCCTGTCTCCCCACTGTTCCCCTCAGCAGTGGATTTCAGTCAACCCGCCTGCTCTGCTCCCTGCTCTGTCTCTGGTGAATCCTCTCACCCTCCGCACCTCTGGCCTGCACCCCAGCTCTTGTATGCATAAATAAATACATCTTTTAAAAAATAAACTAAACTTAGAGTTCACCAAAGACAGGGACTGTGTCTTTCAGGTTGTGATTTCTCCAGGGCATGTCATTAGACGTAATTCGTTGAGAAAGGGCAAGGCCGGGGGAGCTAGTTCAAGGTAGGAAAAGGCGCGTAGCACGGGCTCCTTCTGGGGTGGGCCCTGGGCCCTGAGCCCCAGCAGCGAACCCCATGCAGTTCACGGGCGGGCTCTTCCTGCTCCGGCCTGGACTCTGCTGCAGTCTTCCCTGGTCACCCCCCCCCCCAACGCAGGAACCACGATGGCCACCGAGTCGAGAGTCCCGGCCTTCCTCCGTCCTAGCTCTGAGGCGTTGAACAAGTTCTTTAACCTCACCTTGCCTCAGTTTCCATGTCTGAAATATCTGGGCCTTTAGGAAGTGCCTCGGCTGTCTTCCGTCTCTCCCTCCTCTGTCTCCTGAGCAACAAGTCTCACACTCCTACTACCTCGACCTTCCTCAACCCCACGGCTTCTCTCCACGCCCGTGTGGTTCCTTCCGCTCACATCCTGCTGACATGTCATCGGCACCTTATCCTTTTGTCCTGCGAACTCGCCCTGGCTGGGAGGAAGGCCATGCTTGCGAGGGGCCCTCAGCGCGAGCTGGGGCCAGGCAGAAGGCCACAGCAAGGCTGGCGTCCTGCCAGGGACTTCCCAAGCGTCAACGCGCAGAGGTCATCAGTGGAGCTATGAAAATTCAGACTCTGCTTGAGAAGGCCTGGGGTGCCCCCTTCCCAGGGCTGAGGAAGGGGGTTATGCCAACGAGGACCCCTTGTTCTTCACGGCCAACCCATCGCTGTGGGTGCAGACACAGCCAGAGCATGGGGCTCAGTCAGACGCTGTGTTGCCATTTCTTGACGCACCCTGGATGAACTCTCCTCACGTCAAACATTAAAACTCTCGTCCCATCAGAGACGGAAAAACCGGGCAGAAACAGTCCACTGTCCTTACGACACAACGGCATCAAGACAAGGCCATCTGACTTGGGCAAAGGCAGCAGGAAACTCACGGAAGAGGGGACCACAGCACATCACAGCGAAAAGTGATGCCTCGAGAGCCCACTGCGCCCCGCGGGCAACAATCAGATAACTCCAGTCAACACTGCGGACGCAGAGTGTGCAGATTTCTCTAAGGACTCGGGAAGAAGCAAGATTGTCGCTTATGTACAGAAACTATTGTGAGGTTTATCTTCGAATCATACAGCTCTTAAGCCTTTCTATTTGGGAAGATTAGGCAAACTAATCCAAACACTGACTTACATGGGGCTGGGCATTATCGCCGAGATTAGGCTGGCGGAGGAAGTGTGTTTTCCTAAGAAAGCATTAAAATACATAAAGAAGAGTAAGTAATGATCTTGTTTGATGCAAAATAAAGATTAGGAGAGGTAAGACCTTCAGGGTGTAGTTAATGCTCCTTTTTTTTTTAAGATTTAGTTATGCACACAAGAACTGGGGTGTAGGCCAGGGTATGGGGGGGGTGAGAGGACTCCCCAGAGACAGAGTGGGGAGCAGAACAGGCGGATCCACTGAAATCCACTGCTGAGGGGAGCAGCAGGAGACAGGAGAGGTCTGCTGCGCCCTGTGGGAAGCTCCCTGGCCAGGGATCGAACTCACGCTGCAGTGGCTGCGGACAGCTTCGTAGGCTGAGACCTAACCCCTGCGCCACCAGGGAGGCCCAAGTTAATGCCCCTTGGATGCTGTAAGTCACGCCCCGAGGGCCCCAGGCCGTGGGCCTGGGAGGGAGAGGGCATAGGGCTCAGGCTGGAGGGCGCAGCCTTCTCCCTTCACTGTCGGGGCTGCCACTTGAGATGGATGTCGGCTGGTCAATACTGTCTTGGGTCTCTGAGGGACTCTCTGTTTAATAAATGCCTTTAAAAGCAATGGATAAGACTGGTGGGGACGAGCCTGCACACACACACCCCAGGGTCACCAACAGGCCACAGCCAGGGTGAGTGTGACCCCCAGCCTGCTGGATGACTCCCTTCACTGCTGTTGGTTTGGTTCCCCTAAGATGCAGATGTGGGTTCCATGGCCCCGAGACCAAGGAGAGTGCCCGAGGGGGCGTCTGCAGTCCCGAGGCTGAGAGCAAACAGGGCACGGGCCTCCTTTTCGGGGTGTGTGTGGGCCCCAGAGGCCACAGCTGCCCCAGCAGGGTGCCCTGAGGAGGGGCAATGCGGGGCGACTCTGTACCCAGAGGGGACCCAGGGCAGCCCTGGAGGAAGGTCAGGGTCGAACGAGACCCTGGAAACAGATTCCTCTTGTGGTCAATGCAAGCAAGCCAGGAACGCCAAAAAAGGAGAGTTTGACTATCCTGAAAAAAGCAAAAAACCTGCAAGGCCACAGCTGGTGGGGGTTCCAGAAGCAGAGCCCAGGGAGCGGCGTCTCCACTGCAGGCGCGGGCCCAGAGCCTCCACAGTTTAAGTGTCAACAAAACACGTTAGACGGAGGGAAGGTGTGTTACCGCTCAGTGTTTCCTGCTCTCTCTCTCCCCAGGCAAAGGGGTCGGGGCCAGGGTCAGGGGCGATCGTCCACGTGTCAGAGCTAGACCGGCCCCTTGCTGAGCACCAAACTGCAGTTTGTGACGAGAGACCCTCAAAGCACCATGTTACCTCCTGACCCCCCCAAACTGGCGCGCGTGGCCCCTCCTGGCGGCTGCCCGTCTGCTGGCGCCCTCGGGCCTCCCTGCCTGGCCTGCCTGCCTCACTGCAGGTCACGAGGTCTCCCCTGCGTGCACCCCGGGCCCTCCCCACCTCCTGCTCGTCGGCCACACGCACTGGCCTCGAACAAGTGACGTTAAATGGGGTGTCACTGAGCACCCCTGGAGCTGCATGAGGCACCTCCAAATAAGGTAGCTTCGGCTATTCTGATTAATGAATCGAAAGTACATGAGGGCAGATTCGGGAGGCTTCGACGAAAGGGAAGCAGAAAACAACCAGGCTCTAAACCTCAGTGACTATATTGGGGGGATGCTGACATAAGTGGAAGTTACAGAGAAAATGTTCCAGAAAATGCTAAAGTCAGCTAAAGATGGTTATTCATATTCAGTAGACGGCCGTACACGGAGAAGGCCGCAGCAGGCCAGCAATCTCAGCAGGCGGAATGTCTCCGCTTACGCCGACGTTAAGACATCGCTGGAGAGCGCGGCTCTGACAAGGCTGATTTAGACAGTAAACAATGATCTGCTTGCATTACAGTAGAGAGGATAGCCACGAGATCTAGGTTAACAAGCTATAAAGAACATTTTTATTGCTTAAAGCAGCCACTCAGAATAGTTTGAAGCCAAAGACTTCTATTTTTAAATGACTGCAACATTTAAAGCTGGGTTTTCAATTTGTCAGCCTATCTAAAGAGTGGAATATAATAGCCTGATTAGTGGCGAGCAGAATGCGAGGGATGGTTTTTTGAATGGATCAATGGTTCAGAAAATTTGGTATCATCTCCACAGACTAGAAATCGAGGTTCCATTAGAGGAGAGCTCTGCGCTCCTTGCTGCCAGAGCTGCCTGGACGGAGAGTGCCCAGGGCGTCCCCGCCGGGGCCTGGACAGCAGATCTGGGAGCAGCGCCTGAGCTCCAGAGGGGGCCAGGCCCGTCCAGTTTGACCCTATCACAGGGACACGGCCAGGCCGCTACTGTAATGCTTGTGCTTCTGACACGCGTCTACTTTCCTGCCCCAGGAGACGCAGTCCAAAGCCAAAATCAGCCTAGTCCATGAACTTCCTGACCCAGTCACCACGGCCTGAGAAATGGTGCTGAGAAAGGTTTTTCTGAATTACAGACCTCCTATCCCTATGCTCTCTTTTCTTGCCAATCCATTCCTAGAATTTCTGAGCCTCCTCTCGATGGTGGTAGCAGCTGCACACACAGTAAAATTTCTTTTTTTTTAAATTTATTTATTTATGCATAGAAGAGCTGGGGTGTAGGCCAGAGGTGTGGGGAGTGTGTGTGAGAGGATTCATCAGCAACAGAGTGGGGAGCAGAACAGGCAGAGCCACAGAAACACACTGCTGAGGGGAGCAGCAGGGAGACAGGAGAGAGCTGCTGTGCCATGTGGGAAGCTCCCTGGCCGGGGATCAAACTCAGGTCACAGTGGCTGCAGATAGCTTCATAGTGCCGAGACTCAACCCACTGCACCACCAGGGAGGCCCTGAAATTTCTTTAAAAAAAAAAAAGATTTATGTATTTATGCATACAAGCTGGGGTGCAGGCCAAAGGCGCAGGTGGTAAGAGGGTTCACCAGAGACAGAGTCGGGAGCAGCAGGTGGATCCACTGAAATCCACTGCTGAGTGGGCAGCAGGGAGACAGGAGCGGTCTGCTGCGCCCTGTGGGAAGCTCCCTGGCCGGGGATCGAACTCGTGCTGCAGTGGCTGCTGATGGCTTCATCGTGCTGAGGCTTAACCCCTGCGCCATCAGGGAGGTCGGCAGTGAAATTTCTTAACCTTCTCTATTAAGTCGGGAGATAAGTCTCCCCAGAAATATCTTGAGTTCTGTCCCTGTGGATATTTGCAGGACGGTTTCCTTGGGAAGCCTCGACGGCGATGTGGAGCCAGGAAACACCAGCCCGGAGACGTGTGTGTTCCGGGCACCAAGGGAACCGTGTTTCCTCCTGTCTCTCCCAGATTCCAAAGAGCAACCCCCGCCACTTGCACAATCCCTGTTAAGTGGCCTTGGCCGGTCTGGGCAGAACTGGCTTCAACTGGCTCCAGCCTCGCGTGCACAAGACGCGCGTCCCGACCAGAGCCGGCGCCAGGACGGCCGGCGGCACGTGACGGCGGAGGGCGTGGCTTCCCCTTCCCGGGAAATCACTGAGGCCGCCGAGGTGGACAGTGCCTAGGATGTCCGGCTCTGACCCCCAGAGCTTACCGTTGGAAAGTCAGAGTCGTGTGAGGAACACTTACAAGGGAGCGGACAGGGACACACTTTCCCAGACCCGTGTGACAAGGAGGCACAAGGGCACGTGCCCTCTCTGTGACGCGGCCACGCTCCAGACCTCAAAAGGGAGCGAACCCCTGGCCGCTGGGGCCGTCCTGAGCCCCAGAGAGCTGACAAGCTCCGGGCCACGCCCCCGCCTCCCCCTCCCCCAATGGACGCTCCTGCACCTGGAGGGGTGGGGCCTCGGGCCACTGCCAGGGGACGCTGCACTTATGTTCACAGGTCACTGAGGGCTCCTTCAGGCTCAAGGACACAGAGGAAGAAGACAGGGCTTGGACAAAGATCAGCTCCGGGAAAACAAGGGCAGAGCGGCCGTGGGGAAGACGGACCAAGAGGAGGAGCAAGACCCAGCTCTGAGCCTCAGCGCCCTCAACTCGGGGAGCAGGAGAAGAGCCAGGGGGGACAGTTACAGAGACAGGCCAGGGACAGACCCTTCAGAGAAGGGGGGTGGCCAAGTGTCAAGCATAGAGAAGGCTGGAAGAAACATCCCTTGCTCACATTTGGATCCCTACAGCCTGTGGTGCAACGTGCAGGGTAATAAATCTCAACGTGGGTTTAACCACTGTTGAACTCAGAAAAGGAGGGTGTAAGATAATGGGGCAGCTTTAGTGGACGTGGCGACCGGGTGAATTTTCAGCCTCTGCTGTACCCCAGAAGCTACCCCAAGAACTCAATACCTGTTACCACGCCGAGAGAACAGAGCACCTCTGTCACACGTGGGTCCCTGCCTCAGCTGCTGGCCATCCACGTGGGCTGGGGCCCCGCACGCGAACACGTAAGCCTGTGTCCCTCACCCTCTGGCCTTTCTGAATCGTTACTGCTGTGACGACTCGGCCACTGGGACTTGAGCGGATATGCGTAAGTGCCAACTGGTGCCGTGGGCACAGCCCCACGCGTCTCCTGTGGGAGGGAAAGCGGCTGGCATGTCCTGCGCTTTCATACTTTGGGCTGGTCACAAACAACTTTGTTCCTAATCCAGGACAAAGCGCTCCCACCAGGTACCTCGGGCCGCCAGGACTTAGGGGGTGGCCGAGGCTTGCTCTTTCAAAAAACTTTTGGTTAGAAAATAGTCTCCACTTTACAAAAAGTCGCCAGAACAGAAGTAGTGGAAATAATACCGATATAACTTTTACCTTGTTCAGACTACTACGGAATTTTATCCTGTTCACAAGGATTCTGTCTCTATTCATTGCATGTATCATTTACCCTGTGTGTGTGTGTGTGTGTGTGTGTGTGTGTGTGTGTGTGCTTGCATACACGCGCGTGCATGCACACACATTTACACATTGTTTTTCATATTTGTTGAGATGAAGTAGGTTGACATTGTTGTATCTGCTTTGGGGTTATAAGCTAAGACCAGTACCCCAATAATACCATCCCCGCCTGGTCACCCTTTCCCCTTGCTTGCCTCAGTTTTGACAGTCAGAGGCTAAGAGTTTATGATTGGTTTAGTAATACAAACAGTTTCTAAATAGTCATCGGATGCTTTCTGAGCCATTTGATTCTTACTCTTGCTGAATAAAGATCAAATGTAACATATTTGCCCCAAGACGGCAAAACATTACAGAACTGATCAAATCCAAGATATCATTTGAAGTCTGAAAATAGAAAACCAGTCTCTAGCCTGGTTAGCATCATGAAGCAGTGTGAACACGCAGAGATCCCATGTTCTGTGTCGCGAAAGGGAGGCGGGCATGTGGGTCTCTGGACATCTGTGGTGTGCGGGGCGATCGGGAAACTTGTCTTCACAATGAAGTGAAGCCACATGTGTTTTAAAATCACGATTTAATTAGCGCCCTGCTAGAAAGGCAGCGGCCCACGGCCTGCGCCACGAAAGGAGGAGGGAGAATGCGCTTGTTGCTTTTGCTGTTTGTCAAACGGTTCACAGAATACCAGCAACATGTCAAAAACTCAATAAACCAACGTGCCAGCTAAACCTGTGCTGACAGAATGAAACACAGACTTTAAGTCTTGCTTTAACTGCATAAAATGAGGTTTCACACAGTAAGCCGCCACTGTCGCTCACTGTCCACTCTGCCTCCAGGGCTGCGGACGCCGCGGGGACTTGCAGAGGTGGTCAGCCCGGAAGGACGGCCTGGCCGAAGGCTTTCAGCGGGGCTGCTCATCAGAGCTCCAGAGCGCGGCGCCTCTGCAGACTGAGGGGCGTCTCCTGAGGCTCAGGAGATGACACTTCAGCGCCATGCACACTCCTCAGGGCTGAGGGGAGGACGCGCGCGAGCCTGGAAGGCCTGGAAAGGCTTCCTGGACTGGAGTCTTGTAATCTTGAAATCTGAAGCAGACGCGAGAGGAACGTTCTGGACGCAAGAGAGAAGCATCTTCTCTTGGGGTGAGTCTCACCGGCCTGAGCTCCTCTCCTCCCCAGGGTTCTCCCCAGCAGGAGCCCGTGATGCACGAGACTCAGGGTACCCCACAGCAGACAGGGCGCAGGGAGCTCCCTTCCTTCAGTGCGAACAGATCGCACTTGCCACCTTCGCGAATCTCCCTAACGTTGTTATTGGAAACCCGCTTTCTTCCTTATTTTGGGGGCATGTATTTATTTATAAATTTTTTATTGAAGGAGCCTTGGTTTAGAACACCATAAAGGTTGGAGGTGTCCAGCCTTCTGATTCCACATTTGTGCAGACACCTCGTGACGGCACCACCGACACAGGTCCACGTCTCAGCGACGGCCAAAGTCCTGTGTTCTTCCCACAGAGAGAGCCAACGGGGCTGCCTCCGTCCTGTGCAAACCTGTCCCAGGGCCGCTGTTCTGTACACCTCTGACCAGTGGCCTATGACAGGCTGTGTGCCCAGGCTGCCCCACGCAGATTAAGGTGACCAGCAGCTTCACGGCCCCAGCAAGGGGACTCGGGTTTTTTTACTGGGTATTTTGGTGATATGTTTGAGGCATAAAAGTTTATGGAAAATTAAGATTTGGGGCCTCCTATGGAGCTGTCCGCAGACACTGCAGCACGAGTTCGATCCCTGGCCAGGGAGCTTCCCACAGGGCGCAGCAGACCTCTCCTGTCTCCCCTCTGCTCCCCTCAGCAGTGGGTTTCAGTCAGTCTGCCTGTTCTGCTCCCCACTCTGTCTTTGGTGAATCCTCTCACCCCCACACCTCTGGCCTGCACCTCAGCTCTATGCATAAATAAATCTAAAGAAAAGAAAATTAAGATTTTTCCTTCTAAGAATATCATAAATGTTTACTTCATCTTTTTTTCTAGTACTCTTGTTTCATAATCACGGCTGACCTTGCTCTGTATCATCTTCTGCTGCCTGATGAGAAGCACCGACTGTCCCCTTCCTGCTCATGGACACGCCAGCATGGCTGCCAGCGCCTCCCACCGCAGGCCCAAGGAGCTGAGGCGCCTGCTCCCTCAGCCCCCTCCCGAACAACAGAAGCACACGCGGCAGCGCGACACAGCTAACAGAGGTCTTGAGAAAACCTGTCACGAGCCAGCGCACCCAAGGGATAATTCTCTCCAGGAGACGCCATTGAGGGGCTGGCCACACCGCCCACAGATGCCCGAGCAGGTCACACGGGCTTTATATGCAGGTGCCACGTAAGTTTTTGCAGAACAGCATTCAAGCCCGCCAGTTCCCGGAGCGGCTACATCCAAAGGGGACAACTGGTGAGACAGGCCGCGTGGGGGGCCACAGGCTCAGACTGCCCCCACGTCCCAGAATGCCTGAAAATTCCTGTCTGCAAAGGGGGTGTCAGAGCTCGCCCTCTCTCACCAGCCCCGACTCCCCCGACATGTGCTCTCCCCTTTAGGCTTGTCCTGTTGTTCACCCCTTATCAGAAGGAAACAGCACCCTCATATGGAGGACACAGGGCGCCCCAATGAGAGAGACAGCAACAAAGAGGGAACTTTGTCATTTCCAAGGACATGGCTTGACATTGACCCAGAAGAGGAAGGAAGCTACTGAGTTCCCAGCACCCACAGCACGCCAAGTGCTCTGCTGAGTGCCGACGTCCCATGTCCTCAGACACTCCCCGGAGAGGTGATTCACAGACACACAGAGGGAGAGACTCTCCTCTCTCTGTTCTCCGTGGCCCTGCCAGGCTGCTTTGCCATTACACTAACCGCAACCCCTCGCCTCCAGATTAGAAACTACGTCTGCCTCCAGCTCACCCACTGTCTGTCTGCATCGGCCGGGCCAGGGCCGGGGGTACAGCAGGTGCTCTGTAAATGAACGCAGTCTCCCATTCACCTGCATGGCTGACACCTTTACCAGGTTAACTTTCCAGGTCTGATACTGACTTCATCTGAAATCTGGGTATTGCAAACATATTAAGCTGACCCAAACAAACAGAAGGGTTGAGTTTGAGCATGAACTGAACACAACAAAGGCTCCTCATGGAGAGGCGGGTCCCCGAGATGGAGCCCCAAAAAACAGGCCACATGGTGCCAGTGTTAGTGCTGCCCAACGGATCGTGATGCTTTAGACACTTGCACCTTTCTGAGCCTGAAGGGGAGTTAAATGCCTCGCTTTGACAACATCGTTTGTGGTCTCCTTCCTTGCAATAAAGACCAGTTTTGGGGCCTCCCTGGTGGTGCAAGGGGTTAAGTCTCAGCACTGTGAAGCTATCTGCAGTCACCACAGCACAAGTTCGCACCTCGGCCAGGGAGCTTCCCACATGGGGCAGCAGACCTCTCCTGCCTCGTCCGCTGCTCCCCTGAGTAGTGTACTTTAGTAGATCTGCCTGTTCTGCTCCCCACTCTGTCTCTGGTGAATCACCATTCCACACCTCTGGCCTACACCCCAGCTCTTGTATGCATAAATAAATCTTTGTTTTTTAAAGGCCAGTTTCTGCAGAACAGAAAGAAGACTTCATATTAGTTCATGTTAGAAACAGGGTGTGTCTCTTCAAACACAACTGGCAATGAAGTGTTTTTTAATATGTACTTTACATGATGCTTAATATTACCTTTTGGGAACTGGTAGAGGATTGCATCAGAATTTAATTTATAGGGACATCATAGAAACTAAGGAGCTCTTTTTCAAAGTAAGGAAGGTGTTGAGGTTGTGCTGGAACCTTCAGAAATTCCTTTGCAATTACATAGCGCACGAAAAGAAATATTCGGCGAATAAAAATTTAAGTAGCACTAAAATTTTAATACTAAATACAAAGAGCCGTTCTAGAATAGCAATAATATTTCTGGAACACAAACTAAGAAAAGCAAGACATCTTTAGTTAAACTTGTCACCATTATCAGTCATTCTGCTCATTTTTAGAATAATTTGGGACTTACGGATGTTATTCATCTAGTGGGCTATGACTCATGGTCAATTACAAGCTAAAAACAATAGACTGTGTGAAGGTAGAGGATTAATTTTTAATTTTTCCTGTATGTACTAGCTCTATTTTCAAGCTCAAACATAAGAAATCTTCCAAATCTCCTATAAATATTTTAATGTAAACCATGACTAATTCCTTTTATAGGTAGGTAGATAAGGAGATAGATAATATCTTCCTCTAAATGATCTACCTAAAATTGTCCATCTACCCAACATTTTTAAAAGCTTCAAACTTTCCACAAAGTGAAATATTTAGCTCTAATTTATTAAAAGACTTCTTGTTACTTATTTAAACAAACTAATTATTAAAATAGTTATTATAATGGTAGAGTTTTACTTAGAGATGAAACATGAAAAATTAAGACTATTTAGAACTATTTAGAACTACCATTGTTATAATTTAATGTCTCCCATTTTCATGTTATAATATTTATTAATTTCATTGTAAAAATGTCAACTGTGATACTGCATCTCACTCACACTAATAGGTAAAAACCTTCCAAAGTTATGCCTATCATTTCCTCAATATAAAAACTATCTCAGCGTTTTAATCCGCTAATCCTATGCTTTTGCTCATACTATTTATAACTCAAGTACACTCTAAATTTAGCATTTAAGTAGTTAAGTGAATTTACCTCCCACCTGAGGTAAAGTTCTAAAAATAATGTTCTAAGAAATAATTTAAGGCGCGCAACTTCGCTACCATGGCGATCGCAGCTGCCCAGTAGTTTAGGACCCGGGAACTGCTCATGGGGAACGACAATGCTGGAAAGAGCACCCATCTTTATCATCGGAGAGGGAAGCAAAGAGCCGCTGCTGTGCGGCACACGGGTCCCGAGCCCGACGAAAGGGCGCGGCCGCTCTGGGCCACAGGTCGCTGCCCTTTCCCCGAAGGCGCCGACCGCGCCGGCTGAGGAGGACTCGCGGGAGTGGCCAGTGGACAGAGACGGGGGGCTCGGGGTGCGGTGGGGGTCTTCTGGGGGCTGTCCTCGGGTTAGGACCTGGCGCAAGAGAAGGCGGTGGCCCTTCCCGCGGGAAGAAAGCGCTGCGAGGCTTCAAGTTGCGGCCGAGGCCACCGTGGCCAGGCCCCGTCCCTGCTGCCCTGGGGTCCAGCCCAGGCTCTGAACCTGACCCCCGGGGCCGCGGTCGTGGGGAGGGGGCTCCAGGCGGGCGGGCGGCACGGGGGTGTGGCACAGAAGCAGAGGACTGGGGGCGCTTCTAAGCAGGGGCCTGTGTAGGGAATAAATGCGTCTCCCCAGCCCTCAGCTCACTTCAGACCAAGGACGCGGAACAGCCGGACACGGCCACGGGCCAGCTCCAGGGAGGTGGGGACAAGTGATGTCCAGGACTGGACACTTAGTCAGGACCCGGCACGTCACACTGGAGGAAAAAGACCTCCCCGCTGAGCCTCCCGGGGGGTGCAGGGGTTACGTCGCAGCACTATGAAGGTGTCCGCAGCCACTGACGCACGAGTTCAAGCCCGGCCAGGGAGCTTCCACAGGGCGCAGCAGACCCCTCCTGTCTCCCCGCTGCTCCTCTCAGCAGTGGGTTTCAGTGGATCCGCCTGTTCTGCTCCCTACTCTGTCTGGTGGATCCTCTCACCACCTGCACCTTTGGCCTGCACCCCAGCTTGTATGCATAAATAAATCTTTTTTAAAAAAGAAACAGGGAGCCTCTGGTGGAGGCCTCCTGCTTGTCTGATGCTCCCCACGAGTCCTGGGTTTGAGGGCTCCTCGGCCAGCAGGCTCCACGGTCGCGTTTGCCTGCTGTGCTCTGGGATGCCGGGGGGAAACGCTCAGAAGGTGGAGGGGTGCATGTGAGCCCCAAGCTCCAGCTGATGCAGAGAGAGAAAGTTTACTTCAATCATCACCAAACAATAGGCAATTTGGCAGATACAACAGACAGCACGAGTGAGAGCAGTTTGTCTCCTTCGTAAACGTTCTTCAAGGTATCTGAGCAAATGGGGTGGGAAAAACCAAGATTTGAAAAAAAAAAAAAAATCAGTGGCCTATTTGAACCTATCCTTCATCTGAGCGATTTCACTGCCGCGTGTTCTGGCCGGACCCGTGTGCTCGCGATGGCACAAGGGAAGCAGTCCATTCCTGTATCGAGTTTATGGAAATCCCTAAAATAATCAATGCCGGTAACACGAGGGCTGACGTTCTCAAGAGGGGCTGCTCCGGGGCTCAGCCAGAAAATCCATTCCCAGCGCCGCTTAACTTATCGGGAAGAAGGTAACTTGAGTTAGAAGAAATCCGAGAGAGAGCTGGGGGGGCCGCCGCCTCTGCAGGGCTGACCTCAGCCGCTCCACCCAGGGACCGGCAGCTGTTGCCTGTCTTCAGGGCACCCGCTGAGAGGGCCTGAGCGAGGGACGTCTGGGTGCCAGATTGGGTTTGCAGCCAGCGAGTGTCTGAAAGCATACTGAGTGTGTTTGGGAAGTGCACTAACTCTCTGCAGGTTGTCTGGAATAAGCTGCACTGTATTGAGGGCATCCGGTGGCAGCTGGGACCCAGTGGGGGCAGAGAGGCCATCTGCGTGGCTTCATCGACGGGTCCACGCAAACCAATCACCGGTGGCCTCTCGTGATCTCTGAATCGTCTCCGTTCTAGACATTCTGACAATTTTTCTCAATTCGGCTATTGATCAGATTACATAATTTCATAGCATTATATCAAGAACAATTAAAATAAATTCTGGCTGGCTACCACGCTCTCGGGTAAGATGTGGGTGAGTGAATTCGCTGGGTGGGTGACAGGAAGGGTCCAGCGAGATGCAGTTGCTATCATAAAAAATTAGAAAATAAATTTTAGAGATGAGGCACTTTTAATGAGTCAGACAGCACTTTACTAAGTATGTACTATGGACGGGGTCCTGTCCTGGGTTCCTGGGGACTACAGGGAATCTTAGAACACCTAGCCAAGCCAAAGAATTTCCCACCAAGCAGCTTGAATTAATCTGTCCCTTCCCTGGAAAAAAAAAAAAAAAAAAAGCATTTGGTGCAGAATATCATTGCATCTAAAAAATTTTATATGTGTACTTATACATACATGTGTATACATTAGGAAATTGGAAATTTCCCTAAAAAAATTGTAATGAAACTTGTAGAGACTACAGGAAACCTTCATAGGGGTATTATTTCCTTGACAGTCACACTCTCAGGTGGGAAGAATGCACTTAGATCACAGGGCAAGACGTCTCAGGGCCGAAGCCCAGCCCGAGCGTCCCTTTCTGGAATCTGAGTCTGAATCAGGCATCCATGCACACTGTAAACAGCTTAACTGCAACTTAAACTAGGTTTTGTCCTGCCACTTCTTAATTGACTAATGATCTTTTCAAATATGCTAATAAAATCAAACTTCTGACCTAGCGGTGTTCAGGCCTTGAGGCCAACCAACATCAGCGTGATAATGAGCGGTATAAAGCACTCCCCTGCCTCTGCCCACTTCATCCCTGACCTCTGGGAGGGTCTTGTGCAGATGACCTGGGCCCTTCTCAGCTGGGGATGGTGGCCAGGGGGCCTGAGGTCAGAGGGGGCTGCTAGGAAAACTTGGGTATCTATACCTGCGATTTTTCTCGTTAAAGTTCCACTGAAATAATCCAATTATAGAAAATACCAATTGCCTCTTCTTCCCTATGAAGGTTTCCTACAATTTGTACAAGTTTCATTACAATTTTTAAGGGAAATTTCCAATTTTTAATGTGTATCTACAGATCTATATAAATATACATATAAAATTTTTTGGCAGTCATATTCTGCACCAAATGCTTTTCCCAAATTTGTTCCAAAATCTAATTTAAAAAATGTTAAATTGTAGCTCATTCAAATTGTGTCCCTATCAGTTTTTTTAAAAGCTCCAAGATTAGTTCAGCAGGAAAGAAAGATCTAGAAATGGGCAATTTCTGCATAAACAAAAGTAAACAGGGGTTAAATTTAAATATCTTTTTTTGATTCCCAATTCAGCATGACTCCATTTGGTGGTGTATGTCTGTAATAGTAATAGCATCCTAGTAGATGGTTACTGAAAATCATATTACTTAGAACTATGAATCTATACTTCTAGAATGAAGATATTTTAATAATGTATATACTAACTAGACCAGTATTTTCCCTAGATTTTGGTTAATCACTCAAAAATTCATGCTCAGAGAATATTACTAATATCCTTTATTGCGCATGGAATAAAGACCAGGAATTGTGCTGACTGCTTTACAAGCATTCCCTGGATGTAAAAAATAAACAAGCGAAAATGCAATGCAGGGTTGTCTAAAAGCAAACAGAGTGGTGGTTCCCTGGACGTCCAAGTAATAAAATCTGGGAGAGGCACCTCAGAGATCCCACTCCATTTTCTGGATGCCTTCTACCTGACTAAGGGCAGATGATCTCTTCAAGCAGTTCTAGATCAATCACACTATGATTCACCTTATCTTTATAAAAGCACACAGGCTATAATACAGCAAGCAAAAGAAAAAAGAACATTAAACAACCACACAGAATGTTCCATATGCCCTCAGGAGGACTTATATTTTCAGGTAAGTTTTTAAGTACCTGCAAATGACAATATTTAGTCTCAGAGTAATAAAATGTTCTGGGAAGATATTTTGGGCTGAACTTGTAATTTTGTTCTGCAATATGCTATTATTGATAAAGAATTTATCAAGAATCAGGCTTCATATTTCCTGGCTTTCAAACACTAAAATTATATTAAAATTAAATCTGCAACATCTTCAAACTCTTCTGAAAACTTGTAAGGTATTAATTTTAGCGCGGGAAACAGAGCGGCCCCTGGCCTGCCCCGCCGGCTGGTAACTATCGCATTAATCTGAGCACAGGCAAAGCACACACTCATTAGTCTTGGGCCTATCTCATCATTGAACACAAAAACATCCTTTTCTCTGACAATAGGCTGAACAGGAAAGTAAACGGCAAGAAAATTAAATCTCATCAAATAAGGATTAGCAAACTTGAAACTAATAACGCCATGGATCCGACACCTTTTTTGCTCTGGTTTATTATTCCCAAATAATAACTTCCAGCCTTGTGCAGACAAGGTATTCCACTGGGACAGACTCCGAGACGGAGCTCTACGACTGGAGGATCCCCTGGGGTGAGTCGGTCACAGAACCCAAGGATGGTCTGCGCCCCAAGCGCCTTGAGGCCAATCCAGCCCACCCCCGCGTGGCTGACAACAAAGCGTGGCCGCCTTATTTTGGGCTGCGCCCTCGTTGCCAGTCAGTGTCCGACTTGACAGCGCCACGAAGGCCAGTGAGACCCCGATGCCACGGCCTGCCCAGAGGGTGTGTGTCTCCTCCAGGTCCCCTGTGCAAGCGGAACCGAAGCGGGGCGGCGGCGGGAGGCGCCAGCCAGTCTCCCTGGGCCCCCACACGTGGGCTGTGACTTCTCAGCAGCTGGAGAGGTTAACTGGGTCTCAAGCAGTGAGGCCGAAAAGGAATTTGATTTCAGGTTAAGTCCAAAGTCGAAAGAGCCTGAGTCCTCGTTTCCACGGTGGATTCGGGAGCACTGGTGGCTTTGTAATGGAGTGATAATGCCAACACCGCCGGACACGGGAAAAGCAGGGCACGTCTTGGCAGACCAAGTGGGGTGGGGAGGGGCCACTCCTCAAGCAGGAGAGAGGAGGCGACCAGCCAGGGGAGGGGCGCGCTGGGAGCCGCAGCTGGGCGGACAAGGGCAGGGACGAGGACGGGCCTCCACCTCCCCTCCTCCCAGAAGGGGAGGGCGTGGGGGCCACTTGTCTGGCCGTCGGACGTCAGCTGCGGCCACTCACAGCTCCTACTGGGCACTTACTGTGCATCAAGAGCCCGGGGGGTGCTGTCCCCACCACTAGTCCCTTCATTTCAGAGAGAAGCCGCCTCGTCAGGAAAGCAACATCTGGCCGCAGTCTCTGCAGCAAAGGGCAAGGCCGCATTTACAGCCGCGGTCTGCCCCGCACGCTGGGGCCTTCCGGGGCGGCACCCTCAGCCTGACCGATCCCAGAGATGCCCTTGGGTGGCTCAGGAAAGCACAGAACACCCGTTCGCCAGGCCCAGGAAGGCTGTGCCAGGTCTCTCTGCTCCGGCTCAGCAGTGCCGAACAGCCCTGGAAGTCGGGCCTCTCCTTGAAGGACCGGGGAGAAAGCTTAACACGCAAAGTATCTAGAAAAAGGAGAAGTTGCCCCGAAGGGCCAAGGGCACAGAGGAGCACAGGTTGAGATTCTTCTCCCCACTCTGTGGATGAGAAGAACGAAGGTCTGCAAGGTTCTGAGATCATTCAAGAGCAAACAGCAAGGTCACGCGTGTCAGAGCAAAGGACTAACCAGCCTCAGCCAGGACTGGGGCCGGGGCCAGGGCCAGGCCCGAGCACCTGACAGGCCGCGTGCTGGGCCCGGGCCCGGCCTTCTCTCCTGCGGGAGGAACCTGGCTGAGCGAGTGGTGCCGGTCCCCAGCCCCACTGTGCAGAAACATGCTTCAGAACCGGGTTGCGATCAGGCGGGTTGAGAGGGGAGGCCGGTGCCTCCTGAGCCTCGCTCCCCGATATTTGGAAAACATCAGTGTCCATGTTGATTATGCAAAGACGGGCCTCTTGAACCTTCCGAGGGGGGCTCGAGATGGAAAGTCCAGGTGCTCTGCATAGTGAAGAGGGTTCTGACGCAGCTCCAAGGTGGGGGCCGGGGCAGGGGCCCAGCCTGCAGGGGGCCGGAGGGAGGGCCGGTGGCTCAGCTGCCCTTGGCCACCCTGTGCCGCCCGCACCCCACACGCCCACCGGCCTTCCACAGGAACACACACAAACCAGAACAAATCACTGTTGCGCTGATTTCTGCTATCAGAGATTTGGGGGAGAAATTCTGTCAAGAGAGTAGACACATAGCCAAGGAGGTCCCACAGCAGGAGTCTGGCATCAAACACAAACAGAGTGAACCCCCAAACCACCACACTGGGCCAGGTCCTGAGGCTTCTGAGAGCGGGAGAGGAAGGCCCGACCCCACCAAACGGGGTTCCCGGCCGGCCGGCACTCGGGGCATTTCAGGTGGAGCCGCGTGTTTCCTGCTGATGCCCGGCTGGGGCTTTCACGGGGGACAAGACGGTGACTGGGCCTGCTCCCTGCCTTCCCCGGCGGGCCCTGTTCAGCAGCTGAGTGCCCTAGGCCCATTGTTCGGCCTCCAACAAATATTTATCAAATGCCTGTGTGACAAGCCGGAGACAAAGAGCGGCAGCGGGAACGCCTCTTGAAGTGGAGCCCAGGGAAAATGCTTGGCTTTCCTGATGCAGTGATTTACTTCCTTTAATCAAACATGGACAGTGGAACTTGTCCTGTTCCTGTTTTTTCCTGTCCTGTGAGGATCGAGGTGTCTTTTGGTTTTGGGCGCACTGCCTTCCTGAGCACCCTGTCCCTTTTCTCTATAGTTCTTGGTGTCATAGTACCTTGAAGCTTCCCTCCGATTCCTTTTGCAAAGCCTGAGACGCGGAGAAGCGTGTTGGGTGCCAGCCCCCTTGTCCAAAGGAGGGAGGGGCTCCCTGCCTTGCAGTCCCCATCCCAGGCTGCATAAATTCACTTATTTAAAGCCTTGTACCAAAGAGGAACTGGAGCAGGGTAGAGTGGGTTAGCGAGCCTTCCAGGCAGGGGTAGTATCTAGAAGATTCTGGAAAGAGAATGAGTGACACAGGGCTGGAAGGAAATCAGCTGGCTACATCCAGGACAGGATTCTGCCCTCCCAGTCAGGGTGTGCTTGTCATTCCAATTATTTTAATTGAGCAGTTTTTCTCACCAGCAGTATTTCTCTGCTTTCCTCCCACAAGTATTTTTTCATCTCTCACCCATCCATTTGTTAATCCGTCTGATTAATTAGAATGCTCAAGTAAAAATGACTGTGGGTTAATTTAATTTCTTGGTTTTCAGGATGATAACTCGGAAAGCAATCCTGATTCTATCTTTCACTGTTGAAGGCATTCTCAGCATCTATTAGCTCGCATTTCTGCCTTTGCAAATAACAGTGTCTCCGATATAATTTAATATTTCGTTCATGAGTCAGAGAGCATTGGTACCTCTCCCTCGTTATTTTAAACGAATCCCGACTTGACAGTTTGGCTCGGGAAAGCTGGGGCAAGCAGTCTGCTGACCCTCGGACCTGCCTGGTAGGCTGGCTGTTCAAATAAATCCTTGCTGTTTTGTTTGTTTTCAAGCATTTTTACCCTCTCTTTTGAAGAGCAGAGGAAAAAGGGTAAAAAAAATCTAGTTAATGAAAGGTTCTGTTTAGCTATGTTCCAGTTAATTTGAGTCTTTCTATATACTAATTGCATGAGGCAGGTTAAATTTATTCTGGAGAAGATGGGCCTTTTCTGAAACATGTTTAAGGAGTTCTGAGTCCTCAAGAAGTGTACAATAAACTTCTAAATAAGTTAAATTATATGTGATGTACTTAAATATTTTCAGGATTATGTAACAGGATTTAGTGGAATTACAGATTTGGAGAGCTGCAGCCTAAGCTTTAAAATCTTCTTTAGTAAGTAGACAGTGACTCACTATTGCAGAAACTTGATAAATATGTTAAAAAAAAAAAAGAGCCCATTTCAACGTGAAATACTCAGATTAATTCATCATGAGATGCTTATTCTAAAAACATATTCTATAAACATTCTAAAACAGTAGGTGAAAGAGCAAAATAAGCACATTCAGCAGAAATATATCATTTATTTTTTCAGTACTTTTGTACTTTAGAGAAAAATAAGAACTTTCTGAGAGCCACGGCAGACTGGATAGACACCCCACAAATTTCTATGTCAAATAGCACTCTGGCTACAGAGGCTGTGAGGTCTTAGAGAACCAGGCTATGTCCATTATTGTGGAAAGTCATTGTCCAGAAGAAAACTTTGGCCATTTTCCTATTTTTCTTGAGGTTTTCTAATGTCCTATGGGAGCCCATGACATGTGATCATAAATATTCAGTTAACATTAATAATTGGTAAGGAATTTACCCAAGGTCCTGACAACTCAGGGTCAAGGCAGAGTCTCCTCCTAACAGCCACCATGTAAGTCTAAATGTATTTCTCCTGGACTTTTAATGGTTTGAAAAATGACTTGGACAGAATGTGAAACACAACATAGCAACACATGCTTTCTACACAGGTTAGTGAGTCTAATCATCATGTGGAATGTATGAGACATGCCCAGCACCTTTGTCAGGATTCGGAAAGGGCAGGGTGGGGCGTGGAGACATGGAGTCCCCATCAGCAGAAGCGATTCTCCAGGGATCTCCCTGGGGGCACAGGGGTTAGTCTCAGCACTATGAAGCTATCACAGCCACTGCAGCCCGAGTTTGATCCCCGGCCAGGGCGCTTCCCACAGGGCGCAGCAGACCTCTCCTGTCTCCCCGCTGCTCCCCTCAGCAGTGTACTTCAGTCGATCTGCCTGTTCTGCTCCCCACTCTGTCTCTGGTGAGTCCTCTCACCCCCACACCTCTGGCCTACACCCCAGCTTTTGTATGCATAAATATATTTTTTTTAAAAAAAGAAGAAGTGATTCTCCAATAAACTAAAGTATTCATGGAGTTAACAAGTCAACTTCACAGGGCCTGAGATTTGTTTTAGTGAGATTTAAATTTCCTAAACTATGCAGGGGGTCAGAGTTGATTTGAACTTTAAAATAAGAACAGGAACAAAAGCATTTCAAGGACTTTTTTTTTGAGTCCTTCTTCTTGGGAGGCTGGATGAACAGACACAGAGGCAGGTAGGCAGGTAGAAAGGTAGCATCGATCTATCTTAGTTTATCTCTTTCTCCCTATGTCTATCCTGTAGCTCTGATATTCAGGGAGTGCGCTACGTAGGCTGCGAATGACCCCTGCTACACAGCAGCGGGGCCTCCACAAACAGGTGTGGGGTGAACAAACATGCTCTATCCTTCCTTGGTGTGTCTTTTTAAGCTCCACTCTGTTGCTTTTTGGAACCATTTTTTCTTGTGCCTGTGACTTCATTTTGAGAGTCAAGCAGCAAAGCGGAGAGCTCGTCGTCAGACATGTTTTAGTGTAAATTATTTTAATTAAGTAGCATGAGCAAAGGATTTAATAAGATGTCAACAGGGGAGTCATATACAATTTAAATGATGAAGAAGACAAAACTAAATTAGAGAATTATTAAGGATGAGATCTAGAAATAAGTGGATTGTTAACTAGAGCTCAATAGGTGAAGGATTTCTGGATCTCCAGGAGAAACTCGGAGGAGGAGAAAGACTTCATGTGAAAACAAGAAAACCGATGCACCAAAGGATGAGCTAGAAAGAAAATAATGGCAGATTCGGGAGGATGGGAAAAGTAATGGACAGACGGGCTGAGGATGAGGGTCCCCCATGCCCAATAAAAACACGCAAGCAAATGACATGGAAAGGGCAGAGGCTTTAAAATGACAGTAGGGTCTCCCTGGTGGCTCAGGGGTTAAGGTCTCAGCACTATGAAGCTATTGCCAGCCAAGGTGGCCTGAGATTGATACCTGACCAGGGAGCTGACCTCTCCTGTCTCCCCACTGTTCCCCTCAGCAGTGGATTTCACTAGATCCACGTGTTCTGCGCCCCACTCTGTCTCTGGGGAATCCTCTCACCCCCTGCACCTCTGACTTGCACCCCAGTTCTTGTATGCACAAATAAACGTAAATCTTGAAAAAAACTTAAAAAATACAATAAAATGCCGCTAAGGAGGATGCAGTAACAGCAGGAACTACTGCCTCAGCCCTCACTCACGCCCTGGCTGCGACTTATTATCAGGGTTTCCTCAGGCAAGTGGAGGCACTTCTCTGGGCCTGCTCTGCCTGCCTCATCAGGTGGGACCCCACCCAGCGGCATGGGGACCTCCCCAAACAGCACGCACAGTCGCGTGGGCCGCCATGGCACAGGTGCTCACAAACGTTAAGCTCTTGGCCGCGCGGTGAGGCGGCTCCCGGTAAACTGGCCAGCCAGGTCTCAGCAGCTACCCAGCCCGGCCAGGCCCGCGTCATCCGCGCTTGTTTGTTTCGGCTCGGAGGGACGCAAAAGGGACCCACCTGCTGACTTTTTCTTAAAACAGCTTTTATAAATGTTGAGACGGTGCCTGAAGTGCGGCGGGACCCCGAGGTGCACTGCAGACGTGTGGGGCAGCGGCCCCACGCGCGGCCTCTCACTGCTCACTGCACTGAGGAAAAACATCCTCGACTCTGCCGGCCCCTCTGAGCAGAGCTGGCCCCTCCCCCATGGCCGTGGGGGCGTCTCGGGGATGCTGGGTTCCTCCCACACCCCAGAGAGGGGCATGCGGGGCTCAGGCCCGTCTCGGTGGCCCACCAGTGCGCCTGGGTGTGAGTGAAGGGCACTCTGCCAGGTGGGTGACTTCCTCCGAGAGGCCAGGATGCGCTCTGGCCCCTAGCGCTGGCATAAGCAGGCCAGAAAATGAATGAAGACGGGCATAGAGGTTTCATTTCGGAAGCATCTCGGGGCTTTATTTAGAAGTTCGGGGATGTTTTCGTGACCAGGAACCTGCCCTGGCATCGATTCTCGCTTGCATCACTTGGCCTGTGGCCACACTGGTTTGGTTAGAGGTGGTTTCGCTTACAGCGGCCGTTTCCAGGGACCCACGGACAGAGTTAAGTGAGGACACAGAGCCTCGCCCTAGATGGGACTTCCAACTCGTCTAGTCCAGCTTCCTGGCTTTATCATGGGGTTGGAGCTGCGGCCCCGAGAGCTAATGCTAATTCCTGCAGCTGTTTGATTATTCACTCAACAAACACCAGTTGAGCACCAGCACCTGCTGGGCAGGATAGGAAGGAGAGTGAGCAGAGGCCTGGGCCTGCTGCCTGTCCAGGAGACGTGGACAGTGAGATAAGGGCTGGGACATGATGAGGGCGGCAGCCATTCTCCTTCAAGATGTGACGTGATTCTCCTACGCTCAGATCTCTGCTCTTGACTATGGAAAGTGTAAACATTCTGAGTTTAATAAGTCGGCCCCTCAGCCCTCGCCACAGCTCGCTAAACAGAATTCTCCTTTGGTTGACGAGGTTCTCGCTGGTGTCGCTGAGCCTGTGGCCACGCTGGTTTGGTCAGAAGCGGTTTCCCTCACAGTGGCCATTTCCAGGGACCTACGGACGGAGCTAAGGGATGAGGAGGAGGAGGCTTGGGACAGGCTACCCCAAAATAAACCTGCGGGCCCTCCCTGTTCCTCCCAGGTCAGGGTGTGCTCTCTCGTGGGGTGCTCGCCACCCCCAGGGGAAGGAGCACCGGAACTCTGAAGAAGAAAGGACGTGAGAAGAAGTGAAAGCTCATGTGTCCAAAACACCTAACTACCCAGAACTCCCCCTCCCAGTGCTCTCTCTGCGTTTCCGTGGTGGGTTGAAAATTGGTGTTTAGAACGAAGGTCCGTGTGAGGAAAGAGGGGGGCACAGAGGGACACTGCCAGACCCCCTCGTCTGGGTGCAGCTTAGGAGGGGGGTCAAAGCCGAGCTGTTTTCCCTTTGATAGGTGCCTCAGAACACCCGCCCCGCTCTCCCGGAAGTTTTCGAAATTTGGAAATTCAAGGAAATAACACATATCTGGGGAGCTACACAGGGCACCGCACATACGCCCGAGGTCACTGCAGTCTGGAGCAGAAAGCAAAGGTCAAACAATTTGCTGGATTGCATTTGATTGTATGCACTTTCGTAGGAACTGACAGTCTTAAAACAATCTTTCTCCACTTTATTCTAGACCCACCTATGAATGAAAACTGGGAATATATGAATAAAACATCTGACCAGTAACACATTCATTTAATTAATTGGTTACCAGGAAATTCTATTAACCCTCTCAAATTCTACCCTTTGGATTGATTTAATTCACAGAATGCTTTAGCTGCGTCTGGAGTTGTATTTTTAAATGTTCCTTGCTGCCAGCTGTTTAGGCCATAAATAATATTCTTCTTGCAAACAGAAGAGTCACACAGCCTTCCTGAGAAGCCTTAGCCTCCTTGTTCATTGTTTTTCTCCCTGATCCATGTTGACAGCTGATTTACAGGAAGCCCTCACCTTATTTGCATCTGTATTGATGTGTTTGGTGAGCAGGAAGGGAAGTAACAGATTCAATTTTAATCAGGAAAAAAATGGACTTTACTCCATCTCTCAAGCAACCACTTGAATTCACTAAATTTTTTTACAGGCTTCTCTTATACAAAATGTGATTTATTCAAAGGTAACACCACAACAGAGAGAGAAGAGTCGCCCCTCAGGTGCTTGCTTGGGGGACGTAATCTTCCCTGCATCTATGGAGGCATTGATTAAAATTTTAAGATTGGCAAAAATACACTGATCGGTGAACCAGGAATTGGAGATTAAACTACTAGATAGCAAATCCCAAATTATAAAATAAAAAATGCTTTCTGTTGTCAAATTCTAGGGGAAAAAAATACATTTGGGGAAGAGAAGGAAACAGCACACCAAATTTAACTCAAAGATTCCAAATCATTAGCTAAAATCAAACAATGCAATGTACTGTGGGGTCTGGCATTGGGCTTCACCAGGCAGTCAACACTGGCAGGCTCGGTGGAGAACAGCCTGTCAAAGAATTAAGACTGGGCTCTAAAATTCATTCTCCTGCTTTGTTTGTTACGGTATCTGTCTTCTTTATATGTAACTAAAAACTACTAAAAACTAGTCTCCTAATTATAAATTGCTACTTTTTAGAGAAATGAAAAAGAGGGTATTATAGCTCTATGTGTGAATTCTTTCTTTCTTTATTAAAAGAAGTTTTATTGGTCATCCTCATGAGGAAACCATTTTGCATTGCCACCCATTCTAGAAGACATCCATTTTAAATTGGTGACAATAAGAAAAGCTATATAAATCAAAATCGATTCTTTTAAAAAGAAATCTTTTTTATCTCCCTTTTCACCTTCCCTCCCCCCTTCCACCTCATTCAGAAAGAAGGTGACTGTCTTTGCTCCCTAGCGTGAAATCTTGTTGAGATTCACCTCCAGCCAGGTCAGCTTAATTAAGAAAAGGTAACTCCTTTTGCCCCACAGACACGGTAAATAAGGCCAAAATAATAAAACTCAAAGAGTTGGGGAGAGTTCGTATTAGAAGGGTTTAAATGAAATTACAGACGGATGCATTTCAAACCTCTCATGGGTGTTTTTGTTTAATCTCTGCAAATTCCTTGCAGTTGCTCTGGCCATTGCATTCACCTATTTTTAGACAGGGAAACAAAAGCACAGAGTGGACTAGTGAAGAGAGTCAAGATCAAAACAATTTCAGTTTAAGCGTTTTTTGAAAAACGGATGACTCGGGGTGGCCAAGTTCCGGGGCCACGATTGGGCCTTCAAAGAGGTCCCTGAACCTTCAAGGCAGAGAGCAGCCTGAGGGCATGGGGGGCCCGGGGCAACACACAGGCCACTCCCGAGGGGCCGGCGGGAGGCTGCGAGGCGCGGCCAGCCGACCAGCTCCGCATCCGTGTGCGTTTAGTGACTTTCTGGAAGGCATTTGTGCCTGCTGGGAAATAACACGCACACGTTTATTTTCAAAGACCACTGTGGAGCTGCTCAGAGCAGGTTGAGGTGTGACTGGCCTCAAGCAAGCCCCTCACAGGTGACACATCTGCCTCTCTCCAACCAATGCAAGTGTGGGCAGGAAGAACATATTTCATCCCTTAGATCTAGTTTACTGAAGGGGCCCCAAAGAAACAGAGCAAAAGGATCATCTGGAGAACTCAGATGATTAATTAGACCTTGTTTTGTCTTGAACAGATTTCCTAAGCATTTTTCGAATAGCCGCATTGTTTGTAATTACCAACATCGCACCTCCACAGCCTGGCCTTGCTACTTCACGCACGAGCAGCAATCTGATTGAGCACCCTTGTTAGGGCTTCATTCCTCATTGTAATTAGCCATAATCATAGCCTTCCTGGGTGCATGAGAATGTGCAAGCAACTATTCACGACTCACCCCATTTGAATATGAATCTTCTCAGTGTGGAGCAATAAAGCAGGAGAAACAAAGCCGTTTCTCTAGGGAATTTCCTCCAGCATCTCGACTCCAATTCCCCCTCCTTCAAATGGTCCCCTCTCCAGTATCTGGATTCTATTTGCTAAAACAAGGGTGGCTTAATGAAGACAATGGCTTATTATTTCTTAAGTGACACAGGAGGCCCAAGTATTACAGGCTGAGTTCTTTCAGTCTCTGCCAAGGACACAAGAAACAAAAGAACAAGCAGTTGTGTGTGGAAAAGAGAACTGGGATTGGGCTGTGCCTTGTGAATGCCAAGGGGGGGGCGGTGCTGAGCTAGCCTGGGTCTCAAAGGCTGGTGCTTGCGCTCTCTCTCTCTCTCTCTGCAACCCCCTTTCCTCCCCTCTGTAAATGACTCAGACATTAGAGAAAAGGCTCAAAGAGTAGAGATTGAAAACAAAGGACAAGGGGAGGCGGGTGACATTCTGTTCCTGTCCCAAGCACATTCATAGTGAGCCACCTACTGGCAAGGCCACTTTTCCTCCTTCATTGTCTCATCACCTCAACTCTTCAGGGAAGACACAGGCAAACCTGCTGGAATGGCTCCAACGCCTCGTCAGTCTGAAAAGGGAGAAGCAAATTCGGGGGGAAGAGCTTCCCGCACCGGAAGAGACTTTAACAGAAACTCAAAACATGGAGCAAAGATGACCGCGAAACCTCAGCTCTCAGGGATCGTTACAGTGCTAAGTGTTCGGCAGCAAAAGTGCACAGATTATGCAAATTGCTTCAGAATAATAATCATTGATTGATGAAGCTGGATTAAGGAATCATTTCAGCTAATTGGGCAGGATGCAAAGTGTGGTGCTGCACCGCCGAGGCCTGTAGCAGGCCCACACCAGAGCCATCTTTGGGGGCTGCATTTATTCCCAGACACGGCGGCGCTTCACGGCGCGCCCACCAGCTGCTGCGGCGCCACACCTGACGCCCTCTGACGGCCTCGCGGGGTCCACCCTCATCATCACATGGATGTGACTTTGCTAAAACCCCACAGCCAGTGGGAGACGGCTCTTCGCGCACTGCAATGCGGTGCTGCGGGGCAGCACAGGCAAGGGGCTGTCCCCAGGGGTCACTCAACACCTGACCCCAAAGCCGCCTTGCAGAACCCAGCCTCGTGAGGAAGGGCGAGGCTGCGCCCAGCTCTGCTGGGGCCCAAGAAGGAAAGTGGGTCATTCAAATCCACACGTCTGCTGCGCGCTCGAGGAAGGGCGCTGGGCTGACGGGGCATCTCAAGCGAGAAAACGCCACTAGATCTCCGTGCTGAGGGGGTCCCAGCAGAGGGGAGCTGGGGTCGCGCCACCAGGCCTCAGGAGCCTCCTTGGGCTCACTTCTGAGCCCCTTTATCACACCTCCCGCTCCTTACATTCACCTTGACCTGAGGGTGCATTCCTGCTCTTGGCGTTTGCTTGGTTCCTTTGCGTGCTATGTTTTGGAGTTATTTTATCTTTAAATTCATTTTTATATTTGGTAAGTCAAGTCCCTCATTGTGTTTTTCTTCTTTTTTCAATTTCTTTCTTTCAATTTCTTTCTTGGGATATAATGACTTAAGACCCATAATAAATTCTTCTTCCAAGAGTCATGTTCTATTGAAAACAAATTTGCCACGCTTACCTCTCCCTGAGAAGCAAAAAGAAGACTCTCTGGACATTAGGAATCCGTCCAAACTGGAGGAGCTAGAGGCGAACACTCCTTCGGTGTCCTAAGTGAGCAGTAATTTGCACTCAGTGGGGGCCTGTCCGGGGCCAGGGAGGGCGCGAGTTATTTTACAGCGTGCAGTCACCTCAGACCCCACAGCCCTCGGCTCGGCGTAATCACGCCCAGTTTATCGATGAGCACACTGAGACTGAGGGAGCCTCAACGACTCGCTTGCGATCACACAGCTAATAAGCATCCACCTTAGAGTGACCGATTCAGCCCCGGTCAACACTCCCAGACCGAGGCAGGGGCCCTGCTCCTGGACTCACGAGGCCGCCGGTGCCAGCCAGCTTCTAGCGCCAGGACCCCACCCCAGAGTGACGAGGGCAGCGGCTGGCCTGCCCCTCCAGGAAGCAGCCAGGACGTGGTTCTAAGGAGAGGCGGGATTTTGAACACCGTCTGGCCTCCCGTGGAGCACGTGATGTCCAGTCACAAACGAGGCGGTGCCACTAATGATCCTGTCCCCAGCGTTTCCCGGGGAGCCGCCCACACCACACTTGCAGCCCCAGCCAGAGAACCTGAGGAGCTGATTTAGCTTCCTAAGGGGACTGACGAGACGGCCGGCTAAAGGCAGCCACAGAAGAGTGGGGCCCTCACGAACATCATCAGAGTCGTCGAGATGAAGTCGGAATCTAATCGGTGTCCTGGGAGACACAGTTTAGCCCAGTCAGCGCCGGAAGACTACACACAGTGCGCTGCACAAGTCGGCCTCCTTAGCCACGCTCTCGTGTGTGCATAGCAATTGAAGTCAGTGACATCGTCTATCAAAATAAACATGAGGCATAAAACTCCATTCACGAAGAGGCTCTGCTTTAATTTTTCTTTGTTGAGAAACAAAATCTCAAACCAAAATACTTGCTGTCAGTCCCCTGGCCAAGCTGTTTGGGGATGCTGCAGAGAGCATTTATCTGGGGCTCGCATCAACCTCTCCTTCCTGGAGCAAAGCCCAAACAGCTTTTAATTCTCATGTTAAGCAAACATTACGGATGCTCTTCTTCTGTGGACCTACGCAGGTGGAAGTTGCTGTCACCAGCTTCGCAGGCTATTAGCCTGCCGTGGGCTTCCACTGATAAGAAAAGGTGAGATTTTACATACTTCAATTCCACAAGCACTTATTGAATGCTGATTGTGGGCAAGAGACAATACAAGGGCAGGACAGTAAGCAAGAGCGAGTAAGACACAAATCATCCAATTTTTTCTTTTTTTTTTTTTTTTTTTTTTTTTTTACAGCAGAAGAGAAATGGTCCTTCCAATCTCAGGAATTCACAAGTTCTAATGAAAATACAAAACAAATAACTACAGCAGATTTAAGGATGGGCCTCTTCAAAGTGTCCAGAACAGCCTCCAGAGTGTGTCACCTTGGCATCTGGATTATTTTTTAAAAGGCTTATTTATTTATGCATACAAGCTGGGTGTAAGCCAGAGGTGTGGGGGGTGAGAGGGTTCACCAGAGACAGAGTGGGGAGCAGAACAGGAGGATCTACTGAAGTCCACTGCTGAGGGGAGCAGTGGGGAGACAGGAGAGGTCTGCTGCGCCCTGTGGGAAGCTCCCTGGCCAGGGATCGAACTCGTGCTGCAGTGGCTGCGGACAGCTTCATAGTGCTGCGACATAACCCCTAGGTGCTACCAGGGAGACCCATGTGGGTTATTTTGAGATAAGGTCAATGGAGGCTCTTGGGGCTTTGAGAACCCTTTACTACATGGGAGAATGAAGATTGGGGGGATCACCCATATTTAGGGTTATCTCCCATGAGAGAAACCTAACTATGTGGCAGGACAAACGCCTGGCTGAGGAGCACCTGTACCTTGTCAGGAGTCAGCACCCTCCCTCCCTGGAGACAGACCCCTGCTCCATTCCTCAGCTGGGTGTCCATGTGCCCTGCTTCCTGGGACTCTGGAATTGGCATCTACCTAGATTCTCCACAGCCTATAATTAAATTTGTTCTTCACTCTTGCTAATCAGTCTGATTCATTCTGATTAATGGTCTGGTCTGAGAAGAGCCAAGAGGAGGTGAGATTCCTCCTGGGACTCCCACAGGTTGAAGGCAAAACACATGGGCGGCAACACTGCAGATACACATTAACGACACATGTCCTTCTGCTTCTGACACAGTCTCAGTTCGTGAATTTAAATGCACATGGTAAAATACATTTTAAAAAGTCGGTGCCTCCCTGGTGGTGCAGAGGTTAAGCCTGAGCACTATGAAGCTGTCCGCAGCCACTGCAGCACGAATTCGATCCCCAGCCAGGGAGCTGACCCAGGGCGCAGCAGACCCCTCCTGTCTCCCCGCTGCTCCCCTCAGCAGTGTACCTCAGTCGATCTGCCTGTTCTGCTCCCCACTCTGTCTCTGGTGAATCCTCTCACCACCCCACACCTCTGGCCTACACCCCAGCTTGCATGCATAAATAAATCTTAAAAAAAAAATACTCCTAGAAGGAGATTGCCCTTTCAAAAAATAAAAGATAAAAAATAAAAAATAAATAAATGCACATGGTATTAATGACAATGAAAGTGAGACTTAATGTTTATACCTGCCACAGAGCACAGCTCAGACACTATTATTCTGAGTCCAGTATATCTCATGTGTTCCTTATAACCAACGACAACACTATGAGTGACACCTGAGGATGTAAACTGAGGCAGGCAGTGGCAGAGGCTAAGGGACTTGCCCAAGGCCCCACAGCCGGTACGACAGCTCCGAACGACTCCCGCTTCCTTACCAAGGATGTGAATTGGCCACTTCGTACTGGTCTGCCACAACAGAAAGCACGTTGTCCCCTTGGTGTGTTTTAAATCTACCTTAATTACTCAGATATACAAAAAAATCTGACATTTATAAGCTGTAGGTCTAAACTTCTAACATTCATCACCGAGACTAAACTGTACTCTCAGTGACTTCCACAATCTGAGAGCCCTGACGAGAGGGCGGCTCCACAGACCAGGCCGCCCTGGTGACCACGGAGAGGCTCCTGCGCCATCAGGCCCTTACCTCAGGCAGGGCGCGCCCGAGCGGACATGGGAACAAGCCCCTAATCAATCAGGGCTCTGTTCTGGGGGCGCCCATGTGGCTCAGGCCGCGGGCCGTCAGGCGTCCCCCACGCCTGTCTACGGGGTACCTTCTGGCAGGAGGGCCACGGAAGATGGGGTGCCCACCCCTAACTCAAGGGGACGGATCTGGGAGCTAACCACAGTACAGGACTTTCAACTGAATTTCGGGGGGATTTCCCCTTTCCTGGTGTCCCTCTCTTCTGTTCCCGAGACCCACTGTATCTGCGGATGTCTCTCCAGGAGACCCCCGGGGCTGCGTGGGTGTTAACACTGTGTGCCGGTGCCCTTTTAATGGTAGAAGCATTCACTAAAACACACACAACTCCTGAATGACTGGATATTAAAAAAACTGTCATATCTCTCATAAAACACCTCACACTTTCACCGAAACAATGTGTGACGCTTCTAGACTGAGGACGATCCAAGAAACAGCTCCTAATAGTTTCAAATCAATCCACCGTGGCGTGAAAAACCGGAGACTAGATGAACACGTATGAATACGTGAGCGGCCGCCTGATACTGGTGACACAAACACGCACTAATACGTGAGCGGAGCACAAAGTGTTAAGTCACTTATTTAAAAAAAGCTTTCTCCTTTTGGAGCCCTTCACTCTCTTCCAAAGGGCACCGCAGTCAGGAGCCCGTTTGTCCCAGCGAATGTCGGTTTCTAGGATATTTTGGTGTCTGGGAAACATCGTGTCTCTGGCGTGGGCCCCGCCCCCCCAAGCCTTCTCTCCGGTTTCTCCCCGCTGACCTCTTGTCCCCATTGGCACTGACTTGATTCCCCCCGATTTCTCCTTCTGATGTGTATTTTTTTTCTCTTTTTTGGCACGTGGGTTTTTTCCCAGGCCACTCACTAAGCGTCAGGAGGCGATGCATGTTTTGTGTTGAGGCTACTCCTGCCAGCAGCACGATGTCAGGCAGTGGGACCCGGCCAGTCGCCCAGGAAGTGACTATCACCCGACAGACGGACGTAAAATAAGCCTCAAGTTCCGCTCTGCCGACAGAGCTCCCACTCGCGACTCCTGAGGAAAGTCACAGAGAGTAAGTAAGGCGCTCTCAAAATTTCTCCTCGTCTTCATAAAAACTGCCTTAGGGAAGTCTTAGAAAGACTAAAGGTGGCTACCTTGGCTTGCAAGTTGTAAAGAGACTAATCTGACTATTTTCCCAAAGCTTTTCTTGATATCCTGCTACAGAACAAAACACTTGTTCGAGTGTGTCTGGGTAGGTTCGAGAGGAGATTTATTCCTCCCCGAGGAGCGTGACACGCAGCGCGCGGCTCTGAGAGTGTGACCTGTGCCCTCCGCACTCACCTGGACCACAGAGCCAGGCTGGCTCCACGACAGAGCGGCCCGATGCCCGTTCCGACCTCTTCCCGAGCCCGTGGCCCTCCCAGAGCAACCGCAGGGCACGCTGCAGCAAACGCTCAGGAGGGACCGTGTTTCCAAGCTCGTGCTATTCTGGAGAAGGCTGAGGGTTAACCGCTTACCCAGCCAAAGGCCCTTCCCAGACTGTCTAACCCCTGACCCAACACCAGCTTCGCACCCACCCACTGTGGTGCCTGACTGGGTGCTGCGGGTTCTAACTGCCCGCCCAGGCTCGTGCACCCGCCCTCCCCCAGCCCCTCCACCGCCGCCGCTGAAATCCAAGCCTCCTCGTCCCACCTGGATCACTGGCAGTGACCCCCTGGCTCCCAGTGCCCCTCTAAGCTCTCCTCCCAGTTGTTGATGGCAAGTCACTTCTCAACGGCAAATTGCTGTGGTGTCTCTCTCCTTAAATCCTCTGGTGCTTCCCAATAGCTTTTGATGTAGACTTCAAATTGCTCAATAAAATACTTATGATCTGGCTTCTCTCTACATCCACTCTCACCTTCATCTCCTCCCCAAGTTAGGTCCTCAGTCAGGTGACCCAGAACTACTTGTGACTCTCCAAACATGTGCAGAATTAGCAACCTCATGCCTCCAAGGAGGTGTTCATGTCCCCAAGTGAAGGCAGGGTCAGTCATCTGCTTGGACTGTTTTTCTTCCCTTCCCTTTGTACCTTGGGGTCCACCTCCAATCTTAACAATTTGTGTGCCGGTACCCTTTAAATTTGCCAGCCCTTGGGGCCGGCCATTTTCTGTGCCACCGCATGAACGGTAGAAGCATTCAAGAAAACACACACAGCTCCTGAAATACTGGATATTAAAAAACTGTAATATCTCTTATAAAACACCTTACACTTTCACCAAAACAATGTGTAAAGCTTCTAGACTGAGTACGATCAAAGAAATAGCTCCTAATAGTTCCAAATAAATCCACTGTGGCGTGAAAAACCGGAGACTACATGAACACGTATGAATACGTGAGCTGAATACCTGATACTTGGTGACAAAAACACGTACTAATACATGAGTGGACCACAAAGTGTTAACAGCTACCCCTGTTCCCATATTGATGTCTAAGCTTCCACCTTTAGAACAAACCCAGGCTTTTAGCTAATACCTAAATACTTCATTCTAAGCTCTCGGTTGCTAGAAATCGTTGGTGAGCAAAGAGAAACAGAAGCTGCCCTCACAGCACAAGTGTGGCACAGAGCAAATGCCAGCCCTGGTCCTGATGAAAATCACCGGGAGGGTTGTGCCAGAGCAAACGCCGAGGAAAGGACCCGGCGCCACACAAGCCCGAGTCCAGAAGCCTTGGGCTTCGTCGCTGGTTTCAGAGCACGAGTGACGACTGGCTGTGGTCTGCGAGGGCTGCATAAGCTGTTGATGAAGAGCACGAACAAGAACATTCTAGAACTAGGAAGTACACGCACATCTTTGTTGGGAAGAAACACAATTTGTGTGCAAACCCAAAGTGGTGGGGCAGGCGCATGTGAGTTAGCAGAGTGGGGTGCAGGGCAGGGCGCCGGGGGTCAGCACAGAGGGACAGGGAGGCCAGTGGAGGGCACGGATAGCAGCAGGGGGTGTGCAGGGAGCTGAGGCGCCACAGGAGAATCTGAGGTCATTTTGTACGTCCAAACGGCACGTGGGTTTGAAAGAGGCCTGGCAGTTAATTAGGATGCAGCACACAGTGGCGGAGGGGCTGGATGGACACTGGGCAAGGGAGATTCTAAAAGAGAAGGCCAGAATGGCCGCGGAGTTATTGCCGGGGTCTCGGTACTGAAGATTAAAGGTCAACCTTAGAAGACATGTGAGAGACGAAATTCACGTGGCTGTGGATGGGGTACGGACATGGGGAGGAGCCGAGATTTCTGGTTTATTCCACAGAATCCGCTATGAGTTCACTTGAAGGTGGACTATGACGCAGCATTAGGAAGGACTTCCACAGTGTGGAGGCCACGACGACATGGGTCTCGGGCCTCGGGTCACGGCGTGTGAGCGATGACAGGACACAGCGGCCGCCCCAGGCAGAGGCCAGGCTCCCCGGGGCTGAGCACAGTCAACGCCTGAGGGAGGCAGGGACATGGGGCAGCCCCTTCCTGGACCTGCAGGGTCCCCTCCAACCTCCTTCCTTCCGGCTCTCCTTCGCTCGGGTCAGACCTGCAGGGGGCCTGGTGCCTCCCACCCCTCCTCGGCCCTCCCTGGCTGTCGTCCCCGTTTCCTGCACGCTAATTCCTGTCTTGGCATCTGCTCGCGAGGACACAGACGTTGACACGGGGCCTCGATCATTGCTGGTACTGGGAAGTAATCGTAATGGGGTATTTAGTAAGAAGCAGGAAAGGAAACACCAGGTCGTGTATGATAACACGTAAATTAAGATGCAAAGACTGAAAGAAGCAAACTGGCAATTAATTTTAGCAATAGGAGGTAAATTAACACCTTTCTATTAAACTGTAAACATGTAATTGGGGGAAATAATTTCAGTGATGCTAAGCAGATCCTATAAGTGAAAACCCTCAGCCCCAAAGAAAGGCCCGGCTGCGTGGGGGTCACTGACAGCGATCGGGGTTAGAACACTCCGGGTCACGGCGGGGGACAGGCTCCCAGAGATGAGAGAAGCCCCGTGCGCGTCTGGTTAAGTGGACGCCGACAGAGCAGGCCGTACAGACGGACACCTACGTCTGACAGCTGAAACTGAGTCTAGGTCCTCCCTGGTGGCGCAGCGGTTAAGCGCTGCGCTGTGGAGCTGTAGGCAACGCGAGTTCGATTCCCAGCGGGGGAAGATTCCCACTTGGCGCGGCAGCCCTCTCTTGCCTCGCCCGCTGCTCCCCTCAGCAGTGTGTTTCCGTCAGTCTGCCTGTTCTGCTCCCCACTCTGTCTCTGGTGAACCCTCTCGCCACCCTGCGCCTCTGGACCGTACCCCAGCTTATACGCATAAATAAATAAATCTTTAAAAAAATAAAAATAAATAAAACTGTGTCTACATTGAAATTTTTATTCTATGTTTTCTCTTCAAAAGTAAAAGCTTTTTAAAATTATATAATTAATGAACTTTACCTGAAAGCAGGCAATCCTTCCCCCTTCAAAAAAGAAAAGGATCCTGGGTTGTTGTTATAATGAAACAATCAATTTTGCACACTGGGGCAATTCCTGCTTGCTGTTTTGATGCATGGGTATGTTTTATACAGTTTTGATTTGGGGGCACACCATCTTATATCCAGATTTTCTATGTTTTTTATTTTTGCACTGTATTATATCACCATGTTGCAAGCTTGAAATTTATAGTATCTTATCAAATGAGTGTATTATGACTTAATTATTATGCCATTGTAGATATTTAGGTGGTTTTCTAATGTCCATTTGAGAACTAAGTAGATTCCTGCACAGCTTCGTGGCACCACGTCACGGCCTACTGGCCTGAGCCTCTGGGATGAACTGACCAGAGAGTGAATCAGCTTCGTGACACCACAGTAAAGGCGAAAGGAGTCTACAGTTGCATTAACACAAGTAACTGCTGACCCAGGAAGAGGTAAACTGTGTACAAATAATACTACTACTGACATGAGGGACCTCTGTGTCCACCCCCATGGAGTCGCTGCTTCTGAACTACCCTCACGTTACAGGTAATGACAAAATGGACAAGATGAAAGAAATCTCTGTTTCAGCACCAACGATGCAAAACTATGTCAGCATTCTCTACCTGAGGAAGGAAAGAATTCAGCATTAATAAAGCGACAGAAGGCACAAGAGGATGTAAGATGGACAGCTGAACAAAACCAAGATGACGAGAAGAAAAAGTACGCAATTTTTAATCAGCTTTTCTCGAATTGCATGAAAAGATTGTTTTAATGAAGGTAAACTTTTTTACATAGCATGATACTTTTTATCTAAAACTTGCAACAGAAGACCTTAAAAGATTTGAAAGGGGCAGTGTGTTATTTTTTGCTGAAATTTGTACAGTGGAAGACTACGAGACCTGCCTAGATGCCCGCGCCAGGCCACGTTTGATGCCACACAAGCAGAAGCAAAAGAAACCACCCAAATTTTCTCTACTTAGCATAGAATTTCATATATGTTCTTGATTATCAAGTGTATGTCATATATATAATTAAATACATTATTTAAATACATTGATGGTTAATCAAATTATTTGCAAATACTTTGATTTGGTACTTTGCGATTCATTTATTTTCATAAGCTTCAAGGTGTATATGAATGAATGATTTTCTAATATGGTCTAAGGATATGCTGTATGGTACTAAATTACAACTAGCAATAAAAAGAGTAAGCAGAAAGATCAGATGATATTGCATCTTCAGTTTAGAACTGAGATTTGCTTTAAAAACAATTATGAAAGGATGACAAATGGCAAGCAGAGTAGAATTCAATGGAAAGGGTCTCTTTTTAAATACTTCATGCCTACTTTGCATATTAAATCAGATAGGGATGACTGATGAAACATTGTTTTATTAAATAAGCTATTTTTAAAGTATATTCATCACCAGAAAAAATATACTTGGATAATGAAAATAATGATAGTGTTTATGCTGGTATAATTTATTCCCAACAGCAAACAATGGAAGAAGATGGGAAAATGCAAAAAAGTAACGTAATCAGCCTGGGCCAAAGTCCTTGAAACAAAGTTGAATAATGTCAACATAAAGAGGAAACACGCAAGTATTTAATTTATTCTCAAATCTTGTTTTAATTTATACCAAAATAAAGGGTATTTAACCTGCTATATAAACCAAGAAAATTCTTTTTCAGTTCAGAACATACTACTAAGTATTATATTAGAACTAAAAAACTAAACTTTGGATTAACATTCGGGCCTGCCATGCCCTTATCACATCACCTCATCATGAAATCACAGCTCCTGAACTTCAGTCTGTTACAAGTTTACCCCCGTCGACCTTAGGAGAAAGGGCAGGATGGAAATAGAGCATCAGCTCTGACACAATACAGTTGCTGGAAGATATTTTTGGCGAAGGCTGGAAGCAAGCCAAAAATCGTGAGGCCTACATAGCTACATACTTTTCATAATTATTTCATTAAAAAAAAAACTCAAACAATTCTGAGCTTTAGTAGGGAGCGGAAAAAAACAAGATCTTGGTGGGTGAAATGTGAGCTGGGTGCGTGCGCGTGCACACACACACCCCTGCTTGGGGGCCAGAGACAGTGCACAGAACCCCAGACACAGAAAACCCCACCTAAGACAACTTACGTCAGTTTCAAGATGCTACAGTCTTCCATGTTTGCGTTCATTACAGAACACATCATAGTTGCACACAGGGTTTAAAAATACCTTTTTCCTGGGTATTTGAATTTCTAAATAAGTCACCTGGATTTTGTGACACAGGCTCTCAGTTTTCTTTTCAGAGGCTACTAAACGTCTCAAGTGGGTATAGCAGAATTGACCTAACCTCCCATTTTTCTATGTTTTTTAAAAAGATTTATTTTTATTTAGCTATGCATACAAGAACTGGGGTGTAGGCCAGAGGGGTGGGGGTGAGAGGATTCACCAGAGACAGAGTGGGGAGCAGAACAGGCAGATAGACTAAGATACACTGCTGAGGGGAGCAGCGGGGAGACAGGAGAGGTCTGCTGCGCCCTGTGGGAAGCTCCCTGGCCAGGGACTGAACTCATGTCACGGTGGCTGGTGACAGCCTGACAGCGCTGAGACTTCAACTCCTGCACCACCAGGGAGGCCCCCATTTTTTAATATTTGAGTTGATAATATCAACAACATGAGAAATGAGAATATGACTCCCCCAAATATGCCACTTGGATACAGGATTATTTTGAGCTGAAGCAATTAAGAACCATCAAACACAAGAGGAACCCTGCTCTCCCCTTCCTGCCTAAAAGTAGGGCATAAATTTCCCTTTCGTAGAGGAAATTTCCGTTTATAAAGATGTCTTCCTCCCTCATACCACAAAGAGAATGATTCTGGAGAAAACTCTCACCCCGAGAGACCTGAGTCTGAGGCTTCACAGCAGTGGACGAAACAACCTTAATCACCACATGTTTCCTGGCCCTTCCAGCACCGCTCCCCTCCCCAACGGCCAGGCCCTGCTCTGTGGCTTAGTCGTTATTCAGGTTTTATCACTCTTTGCTGAAACGGTGCGGAAGTCGCTGGGTCTAATCACCTCCCTGACAAGTGACTCACCTGTGTGCATATAAAATCAACCTTTCTCCTGGTAATCTGGCACTCATCATTTTAATTCACGTTCCTGAGTAAAAGAAACTAAGGGGGTAGAAGAAAGGTATGCCCCTTCCTCACACCTATGTAAATAACAAATCCACTATGTACTAAACAGAGATCTTAAAACGCCGATGAAATCTGTGATGTTCTTTTCCAAGGAACAGAAAGTAGATTGGGGTCGCCAGGCAGGGGCTGGGGAGCGTCGGGGGGGCAAGGGGTTTTGGTTTTGCAAGGGGAAAGGGCTCCGCAGATGCTTAGACAACGTGACTGTACCGGCCAACCACGCCCCCCAAATATGCCACTTGGGTCAATGTGTTACTTGGGTTAAAGATATTTGTAAAACAGCAAATGCCAAAAAGGCCAAGGAAACCACTCTGACTTCTTGATCTTAAAAGCAGGAGGAGAGTCCCCATCTGAAAGATGCCCTCCCGGTGCCAGAGGGAAAGTGACATTTTTTCACCAAGGGCAAGAGTTGAGGTAGAAAAATTCTAGACAAACCGAACATGTTAAGATGCCCATTCTCCTGCAGCTTCTCCCCACACACAGTCTACTTGCTTTTCTATTACTCTCCTGGTTCACCTTACTACAAAAGTCCCCCCCATTTGGGGGTGCCCATTCCTTATGAGGGCCCCCACGCCACATAAAACCTGCATGTATGTTTGTAGGCATTTGCCCTGTTAATCTGGCCTCATGTCAACTTAATTCTCAGGTTCAGCTAAAAGGCCCTAAGGGCCTCCCTGGTGGCGCAGCGGGTTGAGCGCTGCGCTGTGGAGCTGTCGGCAGCGGCAGCGTGAGTTCAATGCCCGGCCAGGGAGATTCCCACATGGCGCAGCAGACCTCTCCTGCCTCGCCCGTGGCTCCCCTCAGCAGTGTATTTCAGTCAATCTGCCTGTTCTGCTCCCCACTCTCTCTGGTGAACCCTCTCACTGTCCTGCACCTCTGGCCTGCACCCCAGCTTTTATGCATAAATAAATAAATCTTTAAAAAATAAATAAGATAAATGAAAGGCCCTAAGAGGGGAGGGTTAAAATGGGCTTCCCTTACCCATCACTAAAATGAGCCTTGAAAAGAGTTAAAATATTCAAATTTATGTTATGTGTATTTTACCATGTTTTTTTAAAAGGACAGCAATAAGGTTGTATCAATACTTAAAAATACCAGTAAGACTAGAACTATTGTAATGAAAACATTCATTATTTCTTAATATTTTACAAATTACTAGCACAGTTTTAAAAGGAGAGAGAGAATGTGCCAATCACAGAAAAACTTCACCGACCGGTCCTCAAGACAAAGGGAATAGAAAAGTTCCAGATCTCAAGAGGAGATCTGGAGAAGGGTTGGTGCTGAGGTTAGGAGAGGAAGCCGACTACCAGCTCACCCAGGGAGGCTTGTCTCTGTCTAGAAGTCCAGCCCCCACTGCTCTGGGTGGGCAGGCAACTAAGCAAAGCTAACTGGTTGAAAACTGTAGAAGGCAGGCTGCAGAATGCACTTTTGGGGAGACTCCTGGCCAAATTAACATGTTGACATTAGTCATGGGGAGGGGGGGACGTGAAACCGTATGCCTATGGCTGATTACGTTGAGAAAGTTCTAGAAAAAAGAATTGGATAAAAAATCAAACAGGTCACAGCTTCTGTCCAACGTTGATAAACTCTTCACTTTGTAAATTAGACAAAATAGTTTTAAAAAATAAGTGGAGAAATTACCTGAAAAGAGATTAGAATACAATCACTGATCACTGATCTTCAAGTGTAGAAAGAAGAGTATCGCCGAACAAAATAAGATTATTTGCAATCATCTCCTGTACTTATTTGAGCCAAAAAGATTTTTTTAAAGGTTTGATTTTATGTGCAGAAGCTAGAGATTCAGTCCCTCAGAGGGAAGCATTTCAATATTAAAATCAAAATCACAGCACACGATGCTCTGTTTCTCTGTGCTTCTTCCTATTATGAGGAAATTTATGCAGAAGCTTGTCCTTCACAGATGTTAATTATCAGAATAATGTGAGTTACATTGTTCCCACTTTCCTTTAAGCAGCAAATCCCAGCAGAAACTAAAGAATATAATAGATGTGATGAAAGTTGTTTAGACTTTGTAAACGCTTCCAGCACATGCTGATCATCAAAACCATTTTAAACCAAATAGAGCAAGAATTTTGTTTAAATTCTTGCATCTATTTAAAAATAAAATTTAGAAGGAACCCATTCGGATCAGAATACTGATAGGACAAATTTGGATTTTACAGTTATTAAAGTGATTGATTCAAATTATTTTCTTTGGATAGCTTTGCTTTCCTCAAAAACCCATCTTTCAGTAGGGCAACAAGAAAGTTTAATCAAAGAAACAGAAGATACTTTATCAGGTTTTTTTAATGCCCAAGAATATCATTAAATAATACTCTGAGTTAAAATTTCAGACAGGGCCTCACTGGTGGAGCAAGGGGGTAAGTCTCAGCCTATGAAGCCATCCACAGTCACTGCAGCACGAGTTCGATCCCCGGCCAGGGAGCTTCCCACAGGGCGCAGCAGACCTCTCCTGTCTCCCCGCTGCTCCCCTCAGCAGTGTACTTCAGTGGATCTGCCTGTTCTGCTCCCCACTCTGTCTCTGGTGAATCCTCTCACCATCCCCTGCCTCTGGTCTACACCCCAGTTCTTGTATGCATAAATAAATGAATCTTTTTTTAAAAAATAGAATATCAGACAACCAAAATATCTATTTTCTAAAAATATGATTTCATTTTCAATGACTTAAGTGATTTAGGGCAGGGGTTTTGATGCTTTATGTCCAGCACCTAATCAGTGCCTGATGTGGTATGTAGAAACTCAATAAGTATGTGTTGAATGAAATATAAGAGAACAATGAACACTGATAAGTGTACATGAACGCCATTCACTAGTAACCATGAAGACCCATCTAAGCTGGAACACAGTAGGTGGATGTCAGCTTTACTGAGCTCTCTTACCCTCTAAAAACTCCCCAGCTCCCGCTCACCAAGGCCCTGCTCCTGGAGGCTCCGCAGAGGCCGTATTCACAAGGGAAGAAAAAGAGCAGCCCTTTAATCGGATTAACACGGAATGGTGTTGCTGAACAGCCAGCAGAGTAAGCCCAACTAAAGCAGATTAAAAAGAAGAGGTATCGCTGGCGCCAGTAAGCAAGGATGCTTAATGAGTATTTCCGAACTCGAAGGATAAACGAAGGAAGGACTAAAGGGACAATTATGCTGTGGATGGAGCTGGCGACGACGCTGAGACCAGCCAGCCAGAAGGAGAAACAGGCGCGGGCCAAGGCGCTCTGCGGAGCACAGGGAAGGTCCAGCACCAGGAGGGGAGGGGAGGAGGGGAGGGGGGCCTGGGGAAGGGCCGGTGAGGGTAATGGGGGGATCTGCTGCTCAGCATGGCACCACCCATATAGTTGTTGGGCTTTGAAACTGTGACCCCTCAGACAAACACAGCGATGTCGACCCACTTTACTCAATAAACACAGCTGGGAAGGAGAGCCAGACCGAGTGTGTTGGAAATGGGCAGTGGCGGAGGCAGCAGTAGCAGAGGGACGCTCTCGGGGTGCACTGCTCAGTCCCCGCTGGCCCCTCCACCCCAGCTCCCAAATACCCAGTGCACGGTAAGTGCAGACTGTGCCAGGGCAAGACGCGGGTATTCCGAGCCCACGGGCGCGCTCGCACTCTGGTCTAGGTCGCCGTCCCTTGGCCCTTCTCGTCTAAGACATGGCGCTACTGGCTTCTCGGGGCTCCCGACATAACGCCCCGCGCGGGCTGCTGCCCGCCTGGGGGGGCGAAGGGCCTGCTGCCCCTGGAGAGACGCCGCGCCCCTGGGGTGTGGGCAGAAGGGCCGGTCTCCCTTAGAAACGACCGCCAGGCCGGCGGACGCGAGAGTGCGCTTGGCCAAGAGCGGGGGAGCTCCCCTGGAGGAGGCCGGCGGCGGGCGTTGGTTTCTGGGCCACAAGCAAGGCGACGCGAGGACAGCTGGAGTGAGGGGGACAGGGCGGGCCGGGCCGGCACCACCTCACTCCCCGCCTGGCCAGGCTCGGCTCTGTCCCCAGGGACCTGGAACATTTTAATTCCCGGGCAGGAGGCAGGCGGGCCAGCTGGGTCTCCCGTCTGTGCGCTCGCTTTTAGGTTAAGTCCACCAAAGGCGCCCGACAGGCGGGGAAGGCACTGGCGCTGCGTGGCAGCGGGGCATGGAGCAGGAGGAGCCCCGGGGAGACCCCGCGGCTCGCAGGGAGGAAGCCCTGCGGCGGGTGCTCCCTGCCGGCTGCTGGCACAGAGAACACGCCGGGGCCGCCCCTTCCACATGGCGCTGCCGCAGTAACACACCGCGAGGGGCCTGCCCGGTGGCGCAACGGGCCGGCACGCGCTGTGGAGCTGCAGGCAGCCAGCGTGAGTTCGATCCCGGCCAGGGAGCTTCCCACAGGGCGCAGCAGACCTCTCCGGCCTCAGCAGCTGCTGCCCCCGCAGTGTGCTTCAGTGGCTCCGCCTGTGCGGCTCCCCACTCTGTCTCTGGGGAACCCCCTCACCATCCCACACCTGTGGCCTGCACCCCAGCTTGTGTGCATAGACAAAGCTTTAAAAAACAACAAAAACACACGATGGGAAGGAAACAGACCACCTCAGGGCCAAACCATGGCGCCCATGGCAATGGGGCTCTTTCTTATTCGCAAGCTAGATCTGATCTGATTTTCTTTAAAAGGTAGACTGAAGTGATATATTTTAATGTCTTTCAAATATCCCATGGCCCTTTCCATAAGCATACATTTAATATTTAATACTCCACCTGCTATAAAATTCTCATCTGTGTTACATTAAAAAACAGATGAAATGCCTGTGCTGGAAAAATAATACGAAAAAGCCAAATACATTATTCAAATGTCTACTCATTAACAACGCAAACTATAGATTTCTGATAGCACGATTTTGATATCCAATTGATTTTTTCCAGCCACTTCTCATTACCTGGCTCACACTGGGGTGAGGCATTTAGATTTACCGTTTATGAAACGCAGGTGATTCTGTACAATTTCAAGTCACTTTTTACTTCATTCCACTTGTGATGAATTGTACACACTGCACAAAGGCCTCTATCACCAGCGACTTCCATTGCACCTAATAAATTGCAGCCATCCAGCGGGGGTGATGGATGAGGAGGCCACAGAACAAACAAATGAAGGCGTGGGGCCCAGGCTCCACCGAGCTCCTGCCACCCAATTCGGCGGGTTTCTGAGATGAAGATTACCACAAGCAGTCGTCGCAATAGGGCCTTGATACGCCATAATGAAGACGAAAGAACACTGAGTTGTGAATCCATCGGATTGTGTCCCCAAACACACAAGCCGGACTTCCCTGCAGACGGGGTTCTGCGCCACGGAAAGCTCGCCCGGTGACCTGGAGCAGGCACTGGGGAGAGGCCGCTTCTGAACCCAGAAGTGTCTGCTCATCCGCGTGTCCTCGCTTCGTATTTGTTTTTCTGTCTTGGCTCACAGCTAATGACTTATCGTCAAAAGAAAATAGAAAAGGGGGCATAAAAAAATAGATTCGCTTGGTTTTATTTAGACCTCCTTCTATGTAAAATGTGAAAAGTACTTTTCACAAAGGAAATCCGTATTTGCATAGGCTCATAAAATATTGATGTTGAAATATACAAAACAGTCATTCACGATCCCTTAATAAGTCTTTAAGTAGAATAGGAACTTAATTAAAATATAATTTGTTAATTCATTAGTCTTGGGTTATAACTCTGACACTGATTTTCAGTAATTAATAGGGCCTGAAAGCACACAATTTATTTGGTTATTTGCCTTGTATTTTCTCTTTAACACTTTCTCCTTTTTGCTATCACTACATTTTAAAAAGGAAAACGCACCAAGTTAGGTCTCTTTTTTTTTTTTTTTTTTTTTTTACATACAAGCTGGGGTACAGGCCAGAGGTGTGGGGCGGCGAGAGGGTTCACCAGAGACAGAGTGGGGAGCAGAACAGGCAGATCAGAAACACACTGCTGAGGGGAGCAGCGGGCGAGGCAGGAGAGGTCTGCCCCACCATGTGGGATTCTCCCTGGCCCGGCGTCGAACTCACGTCGCCGCTGCAGACAGCTCCACAGCGCAGCGCCCAACCGCTGTGCCACTGGGGAGGCCCCAAGTTAGGTCTCTTATTGTAAAAAGAATCTAGACAGCACTACCACTGGCCTTTGCTTAAAGGTCCCTTTACGAACAGCATCTCCCCGACTATCCCGGGGGCCGAGGCCCAACCTCGGTGATGATGTCCATCACCCCACCTGGTTTCTCTTCCTCATTCGGCAACATGTTTGTTTGGTTGCCTGCTTCCTCCTATTACCATGGAATCACCATGAAGAAAGACAAGCTATCCGGTTTGCCCATGACTGTATTTCCAGCTTCTAGAACACATAGCAGGGATTTAGTCTAGCTGAGCACACAGTAGGGATTCAGGTAGGTAATAATTGTTGAATAGATAAAATGAATGCTAATTACTAAGTTGCATCAACATCAATTAGATGATACAATTAAAACCAACACGTAGGTAAGAATACACTTTCAGTACAATCAGACTGCTTTAAATAGACAGTCTCTCTATCAGCAATAGGTAATATACAATGAACTGATCCTAATTAAGTCCTAAAAGGACTGCAAACTATATTCTATGTGGAAATAAAAATAAATAGCTGACAGAGAACTATGGGGCTGAAAATAAAATTTAATAAGTCTGACTATTCTCTGTCTTACATCCTGAGTAGAGGAAAACTCAAATTGCTACTGTATTAACCAAAATGTGTAAAATGCAAAAATAAACTATTTTAATGAATTAACTAAAATATCAGCTTTAAACTATTTTCCCATGATCTATCAGGACCTGTCCTGGTCTTTCCAGAGTCTACCAACACATGAAAACAGACTTCTCTCTGGTAGCCTGAGAGTAGGATAGGGTGGGCTAATCTTCTCAGGGAGTGATACTAAGCCATGAGCAAAGGTTAAGAGGTTAGAAATGAGATGGCATGTCTGGGAATTGACACATGCAAAGGTTTCTGATACATAAAATGCAAGACAACAGATGATGAGGAAAACTAAAGAAGTCAAATAATGTTTAAGAAGTCAAAAAATGATGTTTTATATTAAAAACATGCAAGAATTCTTACCAAAAAAGTTTTCTATAATACTGGTCCTTTCCATAAAGAATATATAAAGTTCTGTATTTCTGCAAACTGATACAATATGTTATTGACCAGACAAAATATTACTGGCAATATTGCTACTAACTAATGTATTTCCCTCCACCCTTTCTTTCCTTTCCCCAATAGCACAGTTACAATCATGAGAATCTACATTTCTACTCCATAAAATGAACCATCTGCTAAATTGCTGCCTGAGATTTGAAGCTAGTCCCAATGGTTAGTTTATTAAATGCAATAAGTTACAATAATGAAAAGTTAAAATTATAACCCATACAGAGAAAACTAGAGATTCCCAAATAGAATTACAAAAATCTTAACCTTTGTATTTTTTGACTTGTGGTTTTAATATTACTATATTAATCCACTAGCCCTTCTTATATTGTATTTTTAAAATACGAAGAAGAGAAATGTACATTGAAGAGCAATCTCTTATGCTTTTACATCTTTACCTAATCAACTCCAAGAATAGAAATTAATAGTAAATCTTGAGCAATTCTTCCTGGGATGGTTGAATTATAAAAACAAAGTTCTCTTCACCCCAATGTTATACCCTGTTAATTTTTAAAAAATAATTAATGATGTTTAGTGAAACTTTATTCAACTTACTGCAAATGCAAAGCATTGAAGAAAATTTCTCCGTTAATGAGTTAATTCTTCTTGAGAGATTAACCATTACTACATTTGAATAATGGGAAGACAAAGGTGATCTTAGTCACCCCTTGCACCTTCATTTGCCAATTTACTTTTACAGGGTGTAAATTGGAATCGTCACTCCAATTCTGAAATAGGAGAGACATAGGACATAGGAACATAGGACATAGGACATAGACATAGGAACACTATGTCTACATACACAAACATACACATATACACTACATACAAACATGGGAACTGTAAGTTGACACAAAATCTTTATAAGCATTTTCCTTGTGATTTTTCCAAGCTCAAATCTCACTATGCTGAAAAGAGATTAGATAGCTATGTGTGTGAGAGCATATACACACATACACACTCTGAATCATGCAGTACACATTTACTGATTAGATTTGTTGAGATGAAGGGGTTTCCACAAGAAATAGACAATTTTAAATGATTTTTTACATAGGGAAATATTAGAACTGGTCTCACAACAGAAAAGGTGCAACTCAAGATAGTTGTTTCCCCTTCTTTTTTTTTTTAAGATTTATATTTATGCATACAAGCTGGGAGTAGGCCAGAGGTGTTGGGGGGAGAGGGGATGAGAGCATTCACCAGAGACAGAACAGGCGGATCTACTGAAATCCACTGCTGAGGGAGCAGCGGGCGAGACAGGAGGGTCTGCCGTGCCCTGTGGGAAGCTCCCTGGCCGGGGATCAAACTCGTGCTGCAGTGGCTGTGGACAGCTTCATAGTGCTGCGACTTAACATGTTGAGCCACTAGGGAGGTCCAGTTTTTTCCCCCTTCTGCAGCCAGTTAAGATGTTAAGCAAATGGAGAAAACATTTGGTCAATGTGACCAAAAAGGCCATAAAGGCCAGATAAACAGTCATAAAAATCTACAACCATTCTCAAAAGGCAGGCAGGCAAATACTAAGTTCCCAGAAGTGGAAACTGAAATCTCCTGTAGTGAGTGGTGATCGCCTAGTGAAGAAAACTGCAGCTCAATTCACATGCAAATTAGCCCAGAAGTTCTGCTATGTCTGCAGACACACATCAGAACACACACTAGGGGAGGGCCTCCACGTCTCAGGGGGTCCCCAGAAAAGTACATTCCACAAAAGGGAGGCTCCCAGTTGTTCAATCAGAAAGCACAAGTGGAAATAACACAGCTGAAAACAGGAGAAAGTTGGCAGATTCAAATTCACACCCCAGGAACCCCAGATAATAGATGAATGTGAAATACACTTTAAATCAATGCATTTAAAATATATATCCTCATAAAGCATTTAAAAAATCCATAAAGCAAGAAAAAGACTTCATGGGGAGAAAAAACAACAACAAGCAAATCTCTAAAAAAACAAAAATAAACCCTAGAATTGATATTAACTGAAACTGGACTTAAACACAGAACACACAAGTTAAACAGTAGATTAAACCCAACTGAAGAATGTGAATTATTTTAACTGGAAGACAGATTAGAGGAAATCACCTAGAATGAAACAGTGGAATAAAGAGAGGAAATAAGACAAGAGAGAGATAAAAGCTAGGACGATGAAGTCTAGTTTATATTTAATAGGGACCCCAGAAGTCTTCAAATTCAAATCTGACTGAATTCCAAAAAGGATTTTTAAAATTTACCTTTCTATGAAAACATAAATACTAGTATGTGTTTCAAATACAGAATTTTGAGTAAACAATCCTGATACTGGGGATTGTCACATCAGTAGGTTCAGGTACATGCACTGATCATCTCAAGGCCATTTGGAAGGTAAAACTGACTTCTTCATTTACTACTAAACTTGAATCTTACCATTCAGATAGCAAATGTTTAACACATGCTGAATAAAGGATTAAGAATTTATGATCTACGCAAGAGGAAGCAATTTGTTCTAATACTTGATATGTACACTTTGGAAACTCTTCAATTTCTTAATTGCGTAGAGACCTTTTCTAGTCAGCAAGCTCAAGACAAGCCCCGGACCCTTCAGGCTGCTGCGGCCACCACTGGGTCTTCCCTGTTAAAAGTGCTTAACTCCTTAATGAACAAATGAGTCACTGCCCCTAGGTGCTGATGAGCGAGCTTGACTTCTCTGTCACGGGATACAGCCCAGTAATGCACAGAACTAAATCGGGCTTGGCTGTTTTAAACAGCGCCTGACGCAGGCCCCTGCCACACACTGCCTCCCAACATGTGGAAATTACCTATAAACAGAAAAAGAGGGAGATTTAACACATGGCTTGAGGAATCGCCACAAATAAAGAGGTCAATGAAACTGCATTGAAAAATTGCAATTCGTAGTCAATTCATGTTTGCCACAAGAGGTACCCCCCCAGAAGCAGGGTGGGTACCTCCTACACTTTCTGCCCTAGGGCAGAAATGGAAGCTCTGGAACAAACCCAGGGGAGGGGTTTGGTCAGGCCCCATCCTGTTGTTTAAAGGAGCTATTTCTTAGGGCAAACTGCATCTTACCCCCAGGAATGGGGCACCTAGATGCATTCAGCGTCAACTCTCAGAAAATGACTGAGAATGAAGAAGGGAAAGAGACCTCCTGGTGGCACTCTGTATTGTATCCTGGAAAGCTGTGTGCCCCGGCAAATGCTACAGGTGGGAGCAGAGGGAGCTAGAGGAGTGCACATGCTAAATTAACAAGCAAAGGTGTTTGTCGTCTCTCTCTGAGTGTCGGAAGAGCCCCTTTCGACCAACGGGATAGGAGCAGAGGAGGCAGGCGCCTAGAAGACCCCAGTGTTGGCCAGGAGCTGAGCATCTACCTAAGCAGAGCTGATTAGGAAAGCTCCCTGTCAGCCCTAGATTTAGGTAAAAGATTAGTAATATAAGGGTTCTTATAAACATCCCACATGCAGAAAGACAGAGAATATCATCTTTTACACTTAGATGATGAGGAATCCCTTCTAAATTCACTACTGCAGAAATCAGTGGTTTTTAGAAGTGGGTGTGCTAAAGGATTCATAAAGCTTCTTGTGAAGGAAGTGTGGACATCTGTATGGTGAGAATAGACCAGGACAAAAAGAAAATGAGATTTCTATACTTAGGGAACAATCAACATGTGTGCAAGACACAGTATATATAAAATGTGCAATGTTATTGAGGATAGTATTGCTCACAATGGAAAAAAATTGCAGAAAAATAGTAATTCAGAGAAAAACATTAATGTCTAACAATAGGGAACTGGTCTAGATATAGAACACTTTAGCAATTCCCAAAATGATTTTTAAAGTGCATATTCATTGATATGGAAAAATGGTCATGCCTTGCAACTAAAAAGTTAGGACATATGAGTTAAATGGTTTTAAAAATTTGCACACATACACAGAATTGCAAATGCAGAGACAAATGGTCTGAAAAGTTAACACCAGCAAATTAATAAAAGCCAATTCAGGTTTGTAAGACTGAAGTTAATTCATGATTTTATTTTGTTTATCTGAGTTATAAAATAAAATGAATATGTGATAATAGAACATTTTATTTACCCCTTTTAGGTTTTTAATATGATAAAATTATCTGCACAATAAGTTTAAGCCAATATGTAGAATGATATAAGTGAAGAAATTAGTAATAAAAAGATGTACAACAGTAAAAATAGTAGTGGAAGTTTGAACTTGAGCAAATAATAGACAAGTTGATACTAAGGTAAAAAGAACATACCTATATTTTGTTAAATGAACAAAGAGGTGAAAATATTGAGGGAGACAATAGAAATGATAGGATAGAATGTGTTTACTATTTCTATATATTTGTTTTTAGGGAAAAGGTGACAAAAATAATAATGACATTACAGAAGAAACCTTTTCTTAAGAATGACGTAAGAAGAAAATAACAGTAAACTTTCCTCACTAGAGAAAAAATTTCAATAGACTAAGTTTACTATCTTGAAGAACAATGAAAAAAATAGCTACATGGAAGCAACTTTGAATTATGCAAAAATAGCACAATCACTAAGAGTGCCAATCCAAAAAAAAAAAAAACGAAACCAAAAAAATCAAAGGAATGAAAGACAGACAGGTCTTAATTTCTCAGCCGTCATATACTGGAATACAATGACTTTACATTCTTCCTATATTTGAAAGGGAACAGTTGTAACTTATTGTTACTTTCAATTAAACTGTGCTTTATGTAAGAAAGGTGACAAATTATATTTCAAATGAGTCAAAGATTCAGAAACATTCACTCTGTGTACCTGTTTCTATAAAACCCGCTTCCAGATCTATGTGAACAGCGAGAGATCAATTTAAATAAGAATTAGTGAAGTGGGAATGCAGATCTTGCAAGTTGCATTCATTTTTCCTTTATTCAGACTAGCATGCAATCTTGAAGAGCCTGTAGGGTTTCTTTGTTGGCAGGGCTTTGTCTCCGACCTGGGACAAGGTCCATTTGTATACCTTTCCCAAAAGCAAGAAATGTGCTTCCTATTTATTGAAATCTGCTTCCTATTTTCCTAACACCCCTTGCTGCTCTCCCCAATATCCTCACACCCTGTTCACTGGGACAGCTCCCAGTAAGTGGCTGGTTCTGCGGGGTGTGAACTGCTCGAAAGACAGTCCTGGGCACCCTGGCTCAAGCAGAGCTGCACACACACGTGCTGGCTGAGCTTCTCCCCAGACCTTGAGTACTGGCCTTTGAAAACCTATTTTTTAAAAAAGACTGATTTATTTATGCATACAAGAGCTGGGGTGCAGGCCAGAGGTGTGTGGGAGGGCGAGAGGACTCCCCAGAGACAGAGTGAGGAGCAGAACAGGCGGATCCACTGAAGCACACTGCTGAGGGGAGCAGCGGGGAGACAGGAGGGGTCTGCTGCGCCCTGCGGGAAGCTCCCTGGCCGGAGATCGAACTCGTGCTGCAGTGGCTGCCGACAGCTTCATAGTGCTGAGACTTAACCCCTTGAACTACCAGGGAGGCCCTTAAAGTATATTTTAAATCATGTTGTCTTTTTTTATTGTTGTTCTTGTTGAACTGGAAAACTATTAATTATGAAGACTCCTGGGGCAGTTATGTCCATGGTTTATCTCCTCTCCCAATTAAGCCCTTGAATGTTCTTTTGAGTTTCTTAAAAATCATCATATGAAACACAGTTTCAACAAAATAAAATACATACAGGTAAAAGAATGCCAGAACTAAAACGTCAATAAACTAAGTGTGGTTATCGTGGGATGAATGTTATCTGCCTTCTGCATTTTATCCTTTTCCAAATGTGGAAAAAATAAGGAAATAAGTGCATACGATTTTTATATGACACGTAATGACAAATATTTTAAAAGTTTTATATACGCTGTGATCACAACTATGCAAAAAGATAAAGATACTTTAAAAATGTAAATAGGTGCATTCAGTAATGGTGGAATGATGAGTGATTTATTTATTCCTTCTACTTTTCGATAGTTTAATCTTATACAATCTATGTGGGTATGTGTTATATTTAGAATAAAATTTTATACCTGATTATAAAGATTAAAAATCACATTTTTATATGCATTCCACTTACTGTCCCACTAGTATAATTTTCCCAGAGCTTTCAAGTTGCGATGACCTTTCGATAAAGGGAAAATTGTTGCCTCAAATAGGAATTAAAACTGGCAGGATTTTTCATCAACACTTTAATTGGATTTTACCTGAAAGAAAAGGAGACACTTTAACATGAGGTTGAAGATTCACTATATATCGGGACGCCTCAAATGCAGACATGCTCGGACCATTTCACAAAACAGCGTGAAGCGGACATACGATTCTTTGTGTGAACTATCGTACTGTCAATCTGATTCCGGCTGTCATTTGTCAAAGTACTTTTGATCTCAAAGTGCTTCGGAAAAGGAAAGGGGTAAGTGACAGGAGATAAGACAGCACGGGAACCATTCATTAAGTGACTAATTGGAAGAGAACTGGAAATTCACCCTCTGGCAGATGCAGAAAAATCATCAAAGTCCAGTTTGTGTCCCCAAGTGGAACTCCTGACAGCCAGCCACACGCGCGTCGCGTCGCGGTTAAAGACGGGGTGCTGCTACACCTGGAGGGGGTGCCCACCGCCGGAGGGAGCAGAGGCCCCACTCCGGGGCACAGCGAGGCGCTCGCCAGACACCTCACTCTACTGAGGCTGCTCCTACTCTACGCGGCGGGGGGCCGCTTCCGTCCACAGCAGGGGTGATTTGTTGTCCTCCTAGTTGTCAGTCGACAGGAATCTGAAACTTACAACACTGCTTGTTTCCCTTGGGCCCCTGGTAATGGGAATTGTCCCCAGCCCAGGCCTACCAAATCACTGTCACACAGCAGCAGTCGACCTTTCTTTTCAATCTCTGCACTTTCCAGGAGTTATAAATCAGTTGACTTTCAAGCTCGATGAGATGGCATATGCCCTAGTTTGAAGAACAGATGGAGGCTTGGGGGAAAATTGTTTCTGCAGGCTTGCTACAAGCAGCTCTGCTCCATAAAAGTGAACCATTCGCACTAATTTCTCACATAAATTATACAGGCAGCAGGAGCACCAGCCCATTCAGCAGAAAATCTTTCATCCAGCTTTCAGAGGTCATCTAGCCAATTTCAATTAAAGTTATTTCTGATACATGGCGATATTTTCATGCTGTATACTTATAAGACATAGCAATTTACATTGAGAGAGCGAGCGAATGACATTAATTGTGTATGCAGTCCCCTCTTCCAAAAAACACCAAACCACACATTAATTGCCAGAGGGTTTTTTTTTTTAGCACTTCTAGAATAAACTCTGCCCATTAATTAATCACAGAGGAATTAATAGTGGAAAAGTGGTAGCTCTCTTGTACAAAAATCAGGTAAAGTGTCCCTTCTCTTGTAAAATTTGCCTTACAAATTCTGCTAAGGCCTGTTATCCAAACGCAGCATTGGCAGTTATCACAACAACTAGAAACCCAGGATAATTCCAAAAGAACATCCATTCATCCATACGTGGAACAAATTATTCAACTCTTAAAAAAACCTACCTAAAAACCCTCAGCGACGACTGCCAGTTTTACCTGAGGGTTGTGGGGGTGGGGCTAAATATTGTATTATGTTTTAAAAAAACATTAAGAAACTGAATGTTTTCCATTTCTTACTGAATTATTAAATTCTTAGTGAACGAATAAATTATTAAACAGAACCGTAGAATTGAGAAAACAATGTAGTGAGGGCTAACAGATCAGGTATCACAACACAGTGTGACTTACTTTAAATTACAATCGTATTTTCAGATAACGAGTTAGCATGGTTTGAGACTGATTTTAATTGTGAAAAATTAGTGCACATTTTAATAATATTCAATAACTGTTTTTCCTAGTAGGAAATTAATAGTTATGTCAGTGAAAACAGCCACATTGACAGAGCTTTTTATAGTTCGTGAATACCAATGCTGTTAAAACCTAAGAAAAATAAAGAACGTAGGAGGGGAGCCCCCTGAGGGGAGTCACGCGCCGGTATTAGAACTAGAGGGGCAACACAGAACTGAAGGGGTCATCCAGCACAGGCGGTGGGACTTCTAAAAACTAATTTGAACAATTTACTCACAGTATTTTCTTTTCTATGATCTAATTTATCTTTTACAATTTTAATTTTAATTTATTTTTTGAAGATTTATTTATTTTTGCATGCAAGCTGGGGTACAGGCCAGAGGCATGGGGCGGTGAGAGCGTTCACCAGAGACAGAGTGGGGAGCAGAACAGGCAGATCGACGGAAACACACTGCTGAGGGGAGCAGCGGGGAGGCAGGAGAGGTCTGCCGCGCCCTGTGGGAATCTCCCCGGCCGGGCATCGAACTCGCGTCACCGCTGCTGACAGCTGCACAGTGCAACGCTTAACTGCTGCGCCACCAGGGAGGCCCTATCTTTTTTAATTTTTTAAAAAATTATTTATTCTCCTACATCATTGTTGATTCTTGGACAGTATTCGATGTCTCCCCTAGGTGTGGTCCCTGGAGTTCCCCCACCGCCCCAGCCCCTCAGCTCTTTCCTCCTGTTTATTGGTATGTTTAAGTCAGACACACATTTTGAGTCATTTAGAAAGAAAAATGAACTTGCGGCGTTGGAAGTCAAGGGGTTAGCAGTCCCTGGGAAAGCACTGACGTCTGTCTGGTCTAAGCAGCCCCTCTGTGAGCCACGGTCCACCTGCTGTGCTGCGGCCTCAGCTCTGGCCAACTGGCCTGTGCCAGGCCCATCTTGTCCCTGGCCCACATGGCTCATTTCTAACCAGTATTTGCTCTTTGAAGTGTTTCATGAACATCTCAAAATGAATCTCTGGAGCCCCCATAATTACAAAGTCCCACCCCAATCATCCGGCCACCCCTCCCCTTGCAGAGAAGGAAGGCAGGTGGGGAGAGTGCGAGAGGGGCAGGGAAGTGGAGAGCAAGGAGGCCTCACACTCCCTCCACGCTATCAACAGCTTCTCTCAGCCCCACACGGGCCTGGGCATTGGGGTCAACCAGACAACGAGGGAGAAACAGAACCCTGCAGCGCCGTGAGACTTTCGGGCATCTCTTTCATGAGGCTGTGACTGCACCCCTGCTTTCAATTTCTTTCATCTTCCTAATTACATGCCAACTTCCTGCATTTTGTGGGTTTTTAATGGCTTAAAATCTTTCAGTAATAAAGTGGGGTATATATATCTATAAATGAACACATTCTTTATAATACATTGGCTAAGTGTGGGTTTTGTTACTTAACGCTCATTGATGAAGCCGTTTTTTAATAGGCAAAGTCACGTAACTCAAGTTTTAAGCCACGAGGAACTGCCTGTTATGCTGCCCATGGGGGAGTGTGCTTGGTGGTAAGACTCTGGGCCTCTCCCACAGACTCGATGGGGAGATGCATTTTGGGCAGCAAGGAAAGGCTATCTGAGGTCCGTGCTCAGCGGGGCCTCAGCTGTAGCCGTTCTGGCTTGGATAATTTCATTTCAGCATAAACTGGCTACCAAAAGTCACCTACATATCAAATAAAGGCTTACCAAAATAGGATGCGAAATGTTCTGGGAAGCCAGGCTACTTTGGACAACGCCCACCAAACCTGCCAGATAGAGGTTACCCAGCGCAGAGGGGAGGGATTTCAGACCACATGGAAGTCCCTCCCAAGTTTTCCCTTTTTTGAGATCATCTGAAGAGTTGCAAGTTTAGCTACATTTAAAGTAGGGCTTGTATGAAATCCTGGCTTGGCTGGTCAGTTATAGGCTATCTGTTTCTAGTTCAAGCCTCTTAACTACCTGGAACATTCTCACGGGTGCTCATTAGAGAATCAGTGGGAATTAAGACGCTTAGTGCATGTCGCATTATAGCAGTCTCATCGCAGATGGGAAGGGGTTTCTTAGGGTATCCACATCAAGATGCTCAGAGGGGAAGGAGCGAGAGGCTTTAGTGCAGGTGAAGATGTTGTAATCTCACACTTCATGATAGCGTAGGGCTATTTTTAAAAGTTCAATGTCACGATGACACTTTTCTCCCCAGGTCTATATTTAAATGACTATTTGAATGTAAGCTGTGTTTCCATACTCTGTTAAAACAACAGCTTGGAATCAAAATTTATATATAATGCCATGGCATATATAGTGCTACCTATGATTCATACTCATAGCCCTCACTAGGTAATTTATAACTGTTATTTTAAGTTTATTCAGGTGACTAAACAAACTGCTTTCTGATTCCTGCCCCAAAGAGAGAAGTAGAATGGAATCCTGTCTCCATCTTCAAAATGGACCCTGCAAAAACTAGGAGAAAAAACGTGGATTCTAGATAATAGAACACAAACAGTGGAAAGGAGGAAGAAGATGGGGGAGAAGGAAGAAGTGGAAGAGGAGGAGGGAGTGGAAAAGGGAAAAGGGAGGGAGGAGTGGGGGGGAGGAGGTGGTGCTTCTACAAAGGCCCACCTTCTACACTTCCTGCCTTCTCAACACCCGCTTGGCAGCACAGGTGGCAACAAAGCCCGGCCCTCTTCAGGATTACGTCACATTCTCCTCTCCCGGAATCCACAAGGAGACTTTTAGGAGAGTTCCCTGTGATTTCCATTGCAGAAGTTCAAGAGAGTGAAGGACAGACTTTGGGAATTCTAAATGTGAACACTGAAATGCAGTTTTTAAGGGTCCATTGTCCATGCTGATTATCTGCTTTGCAATCCACCCAGAATAAGCCAGCTCTGCTCACTCTGGACCCTGACAAGGTCAGCAGTGGAACTGAGTCGTGTTTAGTGAAGGTTAGAGGCATCAAGGAAAATGCAGAAAAAGCAGTGGACTAACATTTTTTTTTTGTTGCAGCCATCATTATGTTTCTTTCTGCCTTTATCCACTAATCATCAAGAATTCTTTAATCCTATTAAAAATACATACTTTAAAAAATTTTAAAGCATGCCAGCACTTGCCTAGTAGTCTGTATTCTAGGTCAGATGTACTCATCTTTCACAGATTTGCTTGTCAAGAATAAGTTTATAAAAATTTCACTACAAACACTGCAAACGTTTTTCCTATTTAGCAAGGCACCCGTGGCAAGCACAGACCGCCATGTCGACCTCCATATGTTACCAGTCCTGCTGATTTTCAAACAGGAGCTCTCACACAGCTGCAGGGCCAGCCACTTGCTCTTGCTGCCACTGTCTTGATGCAGAGCTGCGCCATGGATGTGTTAACCACACGGTATTTGCAAGACATTTCGGTAAGAGTCAGAGTTTCCCCTCTCAGTCCTAAGATATTACCATCCACTGCCTTAGTTAGTTCAGGGTTATGGGGGATTTCTAATGTGTCGATGAGCAGGTCAGGTAATCCAGAGCAGACAGAGGGGGGACTTGGGGACCTGGGCAGAGACCAATCTCAGCAGCCTCACAGACTGGATGGCCCTTACTGTTTGGGGCCAAGTCCAAGTGTTTTAGGGTGCAGTTCTGGTGAAGGGCCCTCTCACCCCCTAACTAGGCACACCGCGTCATGCACTCACTAGCCCCCCTGGAGTCCTTGGGGTGTCACGAGGAGTGGGGAGAGGGAACCAGTGTTTGCCCCAGGGGAGCACAGCTACTCCAGAACCTTTGGAGATGGCAAGCGAAACGCGAAGATGGCAAGTTGCCAGACCGAGGCCCAGCAGCCTGGCCACGCAGAGCAGGACGGGCCAGCGTCTGGGCCCATTCTACTTTGCAGGGTAGGGGCGAGCTGTTGCTCACTAGCTCGGGTTTAATGCCTTTAATGTTTTATTTTCAACTTCAGAGTAGCATAATAGAAACATGGTTAGAAAGGCTCTCAGGGATAGAAGCCTACAGGTTACAGGAGATGTTTCTTTAAATGTATGCTATTATCCTGCCAGTGGCAGCAAATAAATTGCTTCCTCTTTATTCTGACTCTTAAGCTTGCTGAATCAGTACTACAGTCAATAGCAGCTTAAAAGAATTAATATAGCTATAAAAAAGAAAAGCAGTTTATATCCCTACTGACTCTGGGATTATCAAAGATAAAGCAAAACGTTTCATCCTATATTTTTATTATTTTCAAGATGAGTTTTTTCCTCCTCTTTTGACACTTCTAAGAGATACTAATAATATTATTTGACCGGGTCAAAATAAGTCTATGAATTATTTTTACTGATAGCATTTTACTGATACTGGTTATGAAAAATGCCATTATAAAGAAACATAGCCTATTATGCAAAAGCAGCTGAATTTTGAAATACTTCCACTGAGTCATTTTCTATGAACCATTCTACACCCCAACACAAAATCCATGTAAGTGAGCAAATACAAACAAACTCAAAAATCACAGTGAAATTTAAAGAAAATGTACTGCTATTATACGAAAATACCGAAATTAGTTACATTTGCTATATTTTTCCTCATCAAACACACAATTCCACATAACAGAGTCACATTTTAATGGCTACTGGGAAAAGCAAGACATAATGTTCTCCAGCCTCCTAAAACAAATTGATGAAAAAATTCCGTAACAAGGACACCTTCAGATCTCTCTCGCCAGACGATTTGTAATCATTTTAAGCTCAGTCAGTGTCAGCCAACTGCTCGAGATTTTTCTTAAGATACTTACTTTGATAATTCTTCAGCTTGATCCTTTTAATTTTTAACATTAATTCATGGGGTGCTAATGACAAACAGTCCCCCCACTGACCTTCAGGCAGGGCTGGGGGTGCTGAGCTAAACCTGGCTTCTTTAAACGGTTTGGCCCAAAGCACCTGCATCCCCTCACTGCCCCATCTCACACCCGCTTGGCCCTGCTGTCTGGGGGTGCAGAAGCCCACTTAGCTGACAAATATCACCCAAAGCCAAGTTGCTGATAACAAAAATAAATAGCAGGAGCGGGTCAGAGATCAGCTTTCATTTTTCAAGCCCAACGTCACCGCCTTCTCCAGGACGAGACTGGTGCGTTGCTGCAAAGAGCCGAGCGGGCCGCCGAGCGGGGACAGCCACGCTGGAGCAGAGCCATTAGGCAACGCATTTATTTTGAAGCCAATTAACCTTTTGTCAGGAGATGGCCGAGCAGTAATGGCTTCGGCGCGGGGTCGCCTCTGCCAGGCCTCGGCCACCTCGCCCAGCTGCGGACAGAGGACCGGCCGCCTGCTTGTGCATTCGGCGCCGCAATTGCAGGGAGCAGGCTGTCCTGACCTATCCATTTAGGTAATTAAAGCGTCCATTTGGAAGTGTCCTGCAGGAAGGTGAAATTTGGGGGAGATAAATGGCTGTTGCTCGGCGCCTCCCCACCAGTTCCATCATTTGATGGACTGCCTGGGACAGGCTGGCTGCCAGGCTCTCATAAAAATAGAGATGGATTGGGCAGCAGGCAATTCTCTAGAGCAAAGCAACTCTGTCATTTTCTTTTCTGCAGGCTGTAATTTAATTGTTAGTCCAGGTGGACGGCTGACGCAGGGGGCCTGGCTGAGAGCTTCCCCACTCCCTTCCGCTGAGCAACGGCGGGTTTCCATGCCGGAGTCGAGTTCCTGGGCCGGGAAACACCACCAGGCGAGGCAGCAACGCCCAGACTTACCTTCCAGGCGATTTTGTTCCCTTTGGAATCGTGCTCCAAGGCAATCGGGAAGTCCCCTCGCTCATAAAATTTGCGGAAGGCTGTGGGCTTGGTGGGTCTTTCTTTAAAGGCTCCGGCAGCTGGAGGGCCTCGCACCTTCAAAAGAGGGAACCAGCTTTTAAAAACCATCCCCAGAGAAAGGCTTTACGGTTTTACATTTTCAGTTTCTATAAAATAGTCTGGAAGATAAAGACCAAATCTGCTAGCGACAACAAAAATCTCACTGGCATAAACATTTGGAGAAAAAACGTAGCTTTCAGTCTCTACTAGGGGTCTGCTTTATTCCAAGCTCCTCTAGAAAATTTTCTTAGGAAATGTCACTTAAAAATATCACTTGACAGGGAGAGAAGACTTAACTTTTGCATAAGAAAACATGGTGTAAAGCAGAGCGTTAAAACGTGTTTTCTCTTAATTGAAGCACTGTTGTTACATCCTTGTTAGTGGCTGGGCAGGTGCAGGCACCTTAGGGTTCCTGCCACTGAGACAGCCGTAGGCCTCCCCCAACCTGCACTGTGCTCCCCTCCCCCCGCCACTGCTCACCCCTTGGCTCTATGGTCCTCAGATTTACAGTTGGGTTTCAAGGACTTGTTTGAAAGTTTGTCTTTGTCTAATATTTTGTTTGTTTCTCCACATTCCACATACAAATGATACCCTCCGGAATTTATGTTTCTCCTTCTGGCTTATTTCACTTAGCACCATCCCCTCCAGTTCCATTCCCCTGCTGCCAATGGCGTGAGTTTTTCGTTTTTGATTGCTGAGTAGTATTCCACTGTGTATGTAGGCCAGCCATCTGGATCCACTCAGCTGTTTCGGGGCATTTAGGTTTCCGTAGCTTGGCTGTTACAAATAGTGCTGCAGTAACCTCAGAATGTAGGTTTCCTTTCAAATTAGTGTTTTTGTTTATGCCTAGAAGTGGAATTGCTGGGTGGTGGGGCAGATACACTTTTAATCTTCCAAGAAAGCCCGGTACTGCTCTCCGCAGGGCTGGCCCATCTGCATCCCCCCCAGAGGATGGGGCCCCTTCTCCACGCCCTCACTAGCGCTCCTTGTCTCTGGGTACGCTGGCGTGGCCCATTCTCACAGGTGTGAGGCGGCCTCTCCCGTGGTTTGATGGGTATGGCCCTGATGGTAAGTGGCGACGGGCATTTTTCATGTGCCTGTTGGCTGGAATGTTGTCTTTGGAGAAGTGCCTCTATAGCTCTTCTGCCCAGTTTTTGACTGGGTTTTTGTTCTTTTGTTGATCTTTGGTTATCAGTCAGTGTTAACCCTTTCAAGATTCCTCATAATTGCAATGCTAACCTCAGGGCTGACGTACTTTGGGGCATATTGAAGTAATAAATTCAAATTGTTTACTTTATGTATAAGATGGCATTATGTGTTCTCATGCTGTGAATATTAACAACAAAGCTATAAAATGTGATATAAAATTAAGTAATGATAGGGCCTCCCTGGTGGTACAACAGGTTAAATCTCAGCCTGTCAAGCTGTCCGCAGCCACTGCAGAACGAGTTTGATCCCTGGCCAGGGAGCTTCCCACAGGGCGCAGCAGACCTCTCCTGTCTTCCTGCTGCCCCCCTCAGCAGTGTATCTCAGTCAATCTGCCTGTTCTGCTCCCCACTCTGTCTCTGGTGAATCCTCTCACCACCCCACACCTCTGGCCTACATCCCAGTTTGTATGCTTGAATGAATAAATATTTAAAAAAATGTTTTTTAAATAAAATTAAGTAATGATAGACGAGTTTTAGAAGAAAAATGGTGGTCTACTATATGTATGTATAACATACATTTGATAATATGAATTTATAAGTAGCACTAGACTATATTATATGAAGATCACTTCCAAAATTGAGATTTTTTAGCAAAGAAGAAATGTTTCATTTTGAGTTACCAACACTGAATTCATCTTTCAAATACGACTTTTTATTATGAAATAATTCATTAGGTATTCAAATTCAAAGTGGTTAGTGAATTTTTTTTAAAGATTTATTTATTTATGCATACAAGCTGGAATACAGGCCAGAGGAGTAGGGAGGCGAGAGGGTTCACCAGAGACAGAGTGGGGAGCAGAACAGGCAGATCGACAGAAATACACTGCTGAGGGGAGAAGCAGGCGAGGCAGGAGAGGTCTGCAGCGACATGAGGGAATCTCCCGGGCCGGGCGTCCAACTCGCATCGCTGCTGCCAACAGCTCCACAGCGCAGCGCTTAACCACTGCACCACCAGGGAGGGCCAGTTAGTGAATTCTTAAGAAAAATATGGAACACTGTATTGTTCCTTATTATAGTCTAAATAAGATTATCTTTCCCTGTTTATAAAAAGAAAGGTAAAAACTAGCCACTTATCACTCCTAAAATGCTTATTTTGTTAATTCTCAATAAGGACAAGATAGCAAATAAAGATTACTATTTGAAAAGCTTTTTCACATAAATATACTTCTAATACAGCAAATGTGTTAGGTAGTGACAAATATTCCTTAACTAACGCACATACAAGGGCCAACACGCGACACTGAGTGATATGGAGAAACATCTGAAGATCAAATGCCAGATGGAGGTGAAGAGAAACTGCAAAGGCAGTTGCTCGAGTTTGCCTTTCCTCCCTGCATAGCTCACCGACCTCAGCACATCAGCACCCAGGTAACAGAAGCAGCGCTGGGGTGGGCCAGCAGGACGTCCTCATTCTACTGACGGTTTGCAGTTCGTTCTGGGAGTAGGGCTGTTCGCCTCAGTCTTGGGCCCAGTCTTTCAGTGTTTGGACAGTGCTGGATGCTCCGCCCACAGAGGGCTCTGGGCTAAGCAGCATCAGGGGGGCCTTCAGGCTGCTGCCTGGACATTTGCAGATGGTGGCGCTGAGAAGTTTGAATCACAATTTTTTTTTTTTTTTGGTGGGGGGGACTTACAAAGAATCAGCCACCATTTATTTTGCCAAGAAGTTACGTTTTAAATAGGCGACTGTCTATCATCAAGTCACCATTTTAACACCCCCCAAAGAGAGTTAGAATATAGGGGCCTTCCTGGTGTCACAACGGGTTAAGTCTCAGCACTGTGAAGCTGTCTGCAGCCACTGACGCACGAGTTCAATCCCCGGCCAGGGAGCTTCCCACAGGGCACAGCAGACCTCTCCTGTCTCCCCGCTGCTCCCCTCAGCAGTGTGTTTCCGACGATCTGCCTGTTCTGCTCCCCACTCTGTCTCTGGTGAATCCTCTCACCACCCCACACCTCTGGCCTATACCCCAGTTCTTGTGTGCATAAATAAATCTTTAAAAAAAATTTTTTTAGGGCCTCCCCGGTGGCGCAGCGGTTAAGCGCTGCGCTGTGGAGCTGTCGGCAGCGGCGACGCGAGTTCGACGCCCGGCCGGGGAGAATCCCGCATGGCGCAGCAGACCTCTCCTGCCTCGCCCGCTGCTCCCCTCAGCAGTGTATTTCTGATCTGCCTGTTCTGCTCCCCGCTCTGTCTCTGGTGAACCCTCTCGCCGCCCCATGCCTCTGGCCTGTACCTCAGCTTGTATGTATAAAAAAAAAAAAAAAGAGTTAAAACATAATTTAAAGAAAGGAAACCTAGTGGAGTTAAACCAGAATATACACATTTACAGAGTCAGAGTGCAACAGCACACGTGTGTGTGTCTGTGTGTGTATGGCGCACTGTTACTGTACAATGCTGATTACTGGTCAGCAGATGCCTCATTTTTGGGGTTTTTTTTAATGAACTTTTTAATGGAACAAAATGTGGTGCATGCATACAATGGAATATTATCCAATCATTAAAAGAAGGACCGTGCTATTTGTGACAACGACGATGTGGGCTCTGTGCTAAGTGACATTAGACAGAGAGAGATAAACCCTGATCCCACTTAGGGCTGAAATCCCAGGCACGGCTCAGAACGGTGCCTGCCAGCGACAGAGGGGCTGGCATCTATTGAATATCACTTTTCCTTTGCTTTCCATCTTCCTGATTATTGACAACTTTCTGCTGAGACCTGATGTTGGCGTATTGTGAGATGCGGAGTCTTAGTTCCTTGTCTTACCTATGCTCATTTGGCAGCTCTGGCAGAGAGACAGGGGAGGGGCCCCTCAGTCTGCCAGCGTGGTGCAGAGGCTCTGGTACCCAGCCTGGCCTGGCAGACCCCAGCAGAGAGAGCTTCTCATCAATGCTGGGGGGTGGGTTCCCCAGCACCTGGAGGCCTCCGCTGGCACCTCCCTGCCAGAAGCGATAACAGTGCCCCACCACTGCTCCCCACAGGGAAGCTCCAGAGGGGGGCCTCATTATAGCTGAGTCGCAGTGACATCCTTGGACACAACACCAGCAGAAGGGGGGAGTCTGTCGACTAGGATGGGAATCCAAGCTCCCAGTGGTCCCCATGGACACTGGGTTTGAGGGGCTCTTTCTCGATGCAGAAGACATGAAAGATCTAGTTCCTCATTAAAAACTTCAGTCACCTGCCACCGGCGGTGTGTGCATCTTTCGGCTGCTCCTCTACGAACCAGCCTTCTCAGTGTTTTAGATGCCAAGTTATTACTTATGCTGTTTGCAGCAAACTTATTTGTTTAATCTTTCAAAAATTTCCTTGAGCTCATCCATCTTTCTCCCTTTTCTTTATACTTCTCTGAAAATCAATTCTCTTTTTCCTTTTGTCTCCTATGCTAAATTTATTCCCATCCTCTGACTCTACACTAAAAATTCTAATTGCCCATTTTTTGCAAGCTTAGAAGGCATTTGATAATTTGTTGTAAGTAACATATACTTCCCTCTGTCTTCCATATGTTTTCACAGACTCCAGACAGAAATGTCTCCATACCTACATCTCCATGGAAATAATTTACAGAATTATCCATGTTAATACTAATAACGCCACTGTGGGGAAACTCTTTCTTGAGGATCTTTATTCTTTGTCTATGTATTTCTGTCTCTCTATATTATTTTTTAGATTCTGCTGTAGATCCAGTCTAAATTAACTCTTGGAATTTCAAAAGCTGTAACTTGTAAAACTGAGTAGACTGTGTCATTTAGACCCTGTTAGTAGTATGCCAGGGGGATCTTTCAGTCCCACATAAGCGTTATGAGAACACACCATTTGTTAACCTTCTGCACACAACCTATCCCCACGTTCCAAGTAGCTCTAAAACGTCATACATGAAAAAAACAAGTGAAATATAAATTTCTAAAATAGGATGAAGACACTACTACTGGAAATCACACAGATGGGCATTGTTTGATTAAACGACCTTACCACCAAACAAAAATACTATTAAGAATTCTTAGGTGAGTCCCATATTTGCAGAAGAAGAAGAGGAGCAACGATAAATTTTATTTAATGTCTTAGGAATTTTACCCCTATTTGTTATAAATAATATAGAGCAAATAAGGAACATAAATCAAACTAGATTTGTGGGGAAATGCAATTAGGATTTGCCTGAATGGTGGGGACTCTCCATAAACCAATTAGGAAGAATGGATGTTGCAGTGAAATGCTTTTAATAAAATCTAATGCACTTGGGAGCCAAGATATTGAATGCACTTTGAAGTGACTATAGATGACAGAGTACTTTCTATGCCCACATTATTGAATGTGCTGTAATGGATTTAGGACTGAGATCACAGTCTGTCATATGGCCGCGGACTAATAATAATTAGTAGGAAGGAATATAAGGCTCTCTCAAATTCTTCATCATCTGCTTCGAAAGTTTCCTTTTCAGCGGCTTTATCTTTAAGCATAAACTGAAGCTGGTATTTAAAAAAGACTTTCACTGCAAGTGGGAAATGTACATGCAGCTATTCTACTTGTTCCAGTTACCCAGCTCACTGATGGCGGAACAACAAAGGCGCAGGCACTAGCTTCCCGTCTTCCTCCGCTTCCCTGTGACACTGGGAAAGAGGGGAGCGCCATGTGGGAGGCGGCTGGTGGGTGGGAGCTATGCCCCCTCCCAGCTGCTTTGGCACTGGATCGCCAGGCCCAGGACTGGCAAGTTTGTTGCCAACAGCCTAGACGTTTGTAAGCACCATAAAATTCAGTGTCTATTTACCAAATGTACATATTTTAATACATCAAGAATTCTGCAGTGCCCAAGATCACCAGCTGAGCAAGGAAATGCTTGCCACAGTATTACCATCAGCCAATGTAATTGTAGAAGCACAAAGGTGAGCTCCTACCACAGGGGAAGTATTACATGAAGCCTTAACAATGTAACAGTTGGGGCCTCCCTCGGGGGCCCAACGGGTTAAGTCTCAGCAATATCAAGCTACCCGCAGCCACTGCAGCACGAGTTCCATCCCCGGCCAGGGAGCTTCCCACAGAGCACAGCAGACCCTCCTGTCTCCCCGCTGCTCCCTCAGCAGTGAATTTCAGTCAGTCTGCATGTTCTGCTCCCCACTCTGTCTCTGGTGAGTCCTCTCACCACCCCTCACCTCTGGCCTGAACCCTACCTTTTGTATGCATAAATAAATCTTTAAAAATATATAATAATTAAAACAGCATAATATAATACAATAAAAACAAAATTATAATAGTAATGTTTCTGTTAGTAGCAGCCACAAAGATAATAAAAGACATATAGCTACATCTATATTTACACCTATCTCACGATATATATCTCTCAAAACACATAAGGTGTGTTTGTGTGTGTGTGTGAGTGTGTGTGAGTGTGTGTGTAGACAGAGAGAGTCTATATAAAGAATCTATCTACAGAGTCTATATAAGCATACAGTGGAGTCCTTAAAAGTCAGGTCCTAAATTAAAATTCATGTGGTGTGGGTACCTATTATCTATTTTAGGAAGCTAATTCTGCCAAGATTTAACAGGAAGGCCAGAGCAGGAACTGAAGCTAAGCCGATCAGTCTGGACTTTTCTGCACTGGTCCAGAACGAGATAGCAAAGGTCTTAAATTAGGGTGACTCTGTGAATAATAAGAGAGCCCCTAATATTCTATTGATTGATTTTCAAACATTATTGTTTTCGACTAAACCCACATGAAATTATCTTACTGACAAAGAAGCCAAAGCTTACAGAAGTTCAATAAATTGGCAGAAATGGCAGAGCTAGTGAGTAACAGGGACCAGGTTTGATCCCCAGTCCTTCAGTGGCTCTAAGAGATCCCTAAATGCCTTTATGTCTTCAGTCTCTGCAGGCAAAAATCTAGAGGGGGCAAAAATGCTCGAGGGCATGTGGCCTGGTGGAGGAGAGATGCAGGCAAAGATCAGACTGGAGCTTTGGGCCACAAAGACACACACAGCCTCTTTAAAGGATGGAAACATTAAACTGCAGAGCGAAGGAGAACTCAGCATCTCCGATTAGTGAGTCTGTGTTTCCCTTCTAAAAATTTACAAAAATATATACATACCATGCTTCCTCATTTATATGTCCTTTCCACTTACTGTACCTTTCCACTTAGTATAAAATGTTTTGATGTTGCTTTTAGAATCAAAATTTCATTTTTGTGGCTAAACAATATTTCACCAGCACTTTGCAGTTATATAATGAAATTTACATTATTTCCATTTTGGCCTTTTATAATATTATTGTCAGGCAAATCATAGTCTCCATAATTTATATTATTTCCTTCAGACAGAGCCCCCCAACATGAGATAGTAAGGTTGGGACTTACATTTAGGATTTGTGGAAGCAGAAAAGGCCTCCCGCTCAGTTTCTGTAGGCTGCTATAACAAAATACCACAGACTAGCGATCTTAAATAGCAGAAATAGTTCTTTTGCTAGGCCTCCCTGGGTGCAAGGGGTTAAGTCTCAGCACTATGAAGCTATCACAGCCACTGCAGCACGAGTTAGACCCCAACCCAGGGAGCTTCCCACAGGGCACAGCAGACCTCTCCTGTCTCCCTGCTGCTCCCCTCAGCAGTGTATTTCAGTGGCTCTGCCTGTTCTGCTCCCCACTCTGTCTCTGGGGAGTCCTCTCACCACCCCCCATACCTCTGGCCTCCACCCCGCCTCTTGCATGCATAAATAAAAAATCTTTAAAAAAATAATTGTTTTGGAATCTGAGTGCGATAAGGGTGCCAGGAACTGGGATTCTGGTGAGAACCCATTTCCAGACTTGCAGAATTTTGCCTTCTCCCTGTGTCTTCAGGTGGACAAGTGAGAAGGAGAGAGCGAAGGAAGAAGAAACAGAAGGAAGTGGGAGGGGAGGGCGAGAGAGATAACAATTCAGTCTTTCTCTTCTTATAAGGTAATGAACCTCATATGGGGTCCCCATTCTCATGGACCCATCTCATAAATCCAGTCACCTCCCAAAGGCACCACCTCCAATTCCCCGCACACTGACAGCTAAAGCGTCAACATGTGAACGGGCTGGGGGGGATGCAAGCACGCATTACAGAGCCACAACACCTTATTGTTCAATTTGGATTATTCTGTTTAACCCACAGAGATGACCACTTCGCCATGTCAGCATGAACGCTGCGCACGCGTGCACACTCGAGCTTGCATATTCATGTCTTCCACATGTAAATAGCTTGCATGAGTTGTTTAATATCAAAAGAGAGTAACCATTTGCTATAAATATCTCCTAACCGTCTCTTTTTTACATTTTTATTTATTTAGCACTTGAAGTTTTTGAATTTCTGTAGGAAAATCTGTTTTCTTTATTTGCTCTCTTGCCTCCAGCTTCACCTTCTCTACATCATTCTTCTGTCTGCTGCACAATGAATATTCTAATAGACTAAATCACATCTCTCATCTACTTAAAATCCATAAATGATTTCTCACTGACACCAGGGTACACAAAGACATTTGCAAGCGGACTGCTTATCTGCAGTCATTCCCCGCGGGCAGCTCAACACAAGTCAAACCCAAGAACCCACTGATCTAAATGCTCCTCGGTCCCCATGCCTCTGCTGTCTCATCAACCTGTCCTTCTTCACCCCTTTTCTCCTGGTAACTACCAGTTTGCCTTCAAGACTCAGCAGAAACCTCGCCCCTTCTAAGAAACTCTCCTTCCATGGGCCTCCCTGGTGGTGCAGCGATTAAGCGCTGCGCTGTGGAGCTGTCGGCAACGGCGACGTGAGTTCGACTCCCAGCCCGGGAGAATCCCACATGGCATGGCAGACCTCTCCTGCCTCGCCCGCTGCTCCCCTCAGCAGTGTATTTCTGTCAATCTGCCTGTTCTGCTCCCCACTCTGTTTCTGGTGACCCCTCTCACCGCCCCACGCCTCTGGCCTGTACCCCAGCTTGTATGTATAAAAAAATAAATCTTAAAAAAAAAAAAAGAAACTCTCCTTCCTAAACCACAGTCTTCTCCTGCAGTGAGAGTAGTTCGTCCTCCAGATTAGGCTTCCGACGCAGCGGGACAAACACCTGCACCTGGTCATATGGCATGACCAACAATCTGCATGATGATTATCGGGGGGTCTGGCTATTGATAAAGTCTGTCTATAGGCAAATGTCCAGTTAAAGCTATGGATACAGGCAAATTCTCCCCAAAGGGAGACTACATGGTGAAAAAAGGCTGAGAACCTGAGACATTATCTGGAGATTCAATAATAACTAGATTCCACAGGCGATCAGAAGGTCAGGTGGTGGCTGAGCAATGGAGAAGGGATGCTGACTCGTGCTGACCACCAGTGAGAGGGACAAGGTTTGTTTTTTTTTTTTTTTTAAGATACAGGGAGGCCAGCTATGACCTCTGGAAATGAAAAAGCCACAGGGGCACAGTGGTGTGGCGGTCCAGCCCTGGTGCCCTGAGGACTGAATGGGGGTGTGGCAGTCACCCGGGGGGGCTCTGGGAGCTGCCTGCCCACAGGCTGTCAGACCTGAGACAGAACCTGAGACCTCGCTGGTGTGATCGGTCAAGGAGGCAGAGCTAGTGGTCACTGAGAACGGGGGCAGCAAAGGATATTAATGGGTTATTGTAGTAGAATTCATAAATTATCTAATCCCCTGTAAAACTGGAGTGGATTTTAGGAAGTAAGACACAGATTTTCCCGATTATCTCAAAGAAGAGTGGGGCACGGAATCACTGATTAGCAGAAGCAGCATGAAGTGAAGCAGCTATTACCATGACCATATATGGGGTAACTGAACATTTCCAGAACCCCCAATAAACAACCCTATCCTGTCAGATAACACAAAACCCAAGGTCACACCAGTGAATACACAGGAGAAGCAGGAGCGAGGGAACAAATGCACAGCGGTGTAAAGCAGACCCTGGAAGGAGCTTGGGGGAGCCCCTCCCGCTTTCAGGGCGCCCCACCTAAAAAGGTTCTCTCCAAGACGAGAGCTGAACGCTAGTTTCACTTTCCACGGTCGCCCCAAAGGCACAAATCCTCTTCAAGTTTCTTTCCCTGAGCAAAACCGGCACTGAGGTATCCTGTAGCGGGTGGTCGGGGGCGCTGGCTGCGTCTTTGGGGGCAGCTCTGAGGCGGCGGGAACGGGCGCCCCTAAATCACTCACAGTGTTCGCAACAGCACGTCAGTCAATAAAAACCACCCGATAAACGACTGAGACAACTTGGCGGGGTAGAGAGGCTGGAATCCCTCGGCCCTGAAAACAGAGACGTGTGCCCAGGACAGCCCAGAGCAGCCCAGAGGCCCGACCAGCCGCACAGCGTCGGGACAGCCCCCCGGGAGCTCGAGAACTAGGGGCGCGGGCTGGGGGACAGCCGGCCGGGGGGGCCGGGAACACGGGCACGGGCGCACCTGACCGTCCTTGGGGTGCTTTCCTGACCCGAGCGTGGTCCCGGGAGGAGCCCCGGGCGGGGGGTGCTCCTCAGGCGTGGCCTGGGAAGTGGGGCCCCCGCAGTGGGGCCGCGAGCCCGGCAGGAGGCAGGCCCTCGGGGCACTCCCAGTCCTCCTGGCGTCCGTCCGTCGTCCGGGCTGCTGGGCGGCCCCGCGAAGGGCAGAGGCTGGGCCGGCGGGGGCCATGGCGGGCCCTGGGCATGGGGACCCGCGCTGCGCTGCCTCCCAGCCGGGCAACTCCCCAGCCTGGGGGCGCGCCCTTCCCGCGGGCCACGCACTTCGGAGGTGACCCAGGGAGAAAGGAAGGACCGGAGCGGGGACGAGGCAAGAAATCCTAAGCCCGGAATCCGACCCCGTGTGGGACAAGACCAGAGGCAGAGGCGACTAAGGCCGCGCCAAACAGCGGACGGAGAGTGAAAGCCCTGGACACCCCGCTTCCTCCACCTCTCCTGAGTAAGCGAAGAGGACAAAGATGAAACCCCAGTACCCCAAACACACACACACACACCCCAATAAATAAGGCAAAGCCCATGCCTAGAAAGCAAGGAACATCTCAACACAAGATGGAAAAGTAAAGTCTCAGGACCAGTATAAAGAGAGAAACTGTTGGGGGAGAAAGGAGGCCTGAACAAACTCCACAGATAGGCTTTTACGGACCCCACCCCCACCCCAGGCCACAGAGATCCAAGACACCTGGACTAGGAATCCCATAATGCACCAGCACCAAAGGGAGGATGCTGAGAACTTGGATTGGAGTTAAGCAGCAGTGATGTCTGGTCTCTAACCAGAGGCGTGTGTGTGTGTGTGTGTGTGTGTGTGTGTGTGTGTGTGTGTGTGTGTTTGTGTGTGGGGGGGGGGTTCTCTCTCTTTGGTAGGTCGCTGGGCTTTGGTGCACCATTGGGATTCTAGCTCAGCAGAACTGGTAGGACGCATTCACCAATTTATTCTTTTTTTTCCCCTTGAATTGTCTTTTATTTCCCCTCCTTTTGTAAATAAACCCTTTATTAATTTTATTGTGTGTGCCTGTAATTGAGTCATTCTAAGTCCCTTTGAAGTGCACAGGTGAGGACCCACAGTCAGGCACCCCATTTTATATTGGGGCTGCCCTGTAACGATACCATCTGACGAGGACTTAAAAACAACAATATTAAAATCCTAAAGGAGATCCTGCAACACCACTTGAAAGCAGGAAGGCAGATGAAGGATCTCAGAAAGGAATCCAGGAACAAAGATTTCTTTACCAAAGAGATTGAATATATAACAGATCGCACAAAGAGATTCAATGAAATGTAGACAAATTTTGACAGTGCTTTAAATAGAATCAAAATGGCAGAAGAATTTCAGCCTTGTAAGACTCAAACAAATTGCACATTTAGGAGAGAGCATTAAGAAAAGGAAAAATGAGAAAATTCTGTGAGAAATATCAGATTCAATTAGGAGAGGAACTCTATGAATGATTGGACTCCCAGAAGAGGAAGAAAAAAAATAGGACTAGAAAACCTATTCCAAAAAATAAGTGAGACCTTCCCCAAACCTACACAATAAATTAAATATGGAAGTCCAGCAAGCAGAGAGAAGACCTCAATTCTTAGATGCAAAAAGATCTATATCCAGACACATTATTTTCAAACTATCAAAAGTCAAAGATAAAGAAAAAAATTACAGGGAGCAAAGGAAAAAAAAAGAATACATTATAAGGTCTCCCAGATTAGGATTTCCCCAGATTTCAGTCCAGACACTCTCCAAGCAAGAAGAGAGTGGAAGAAGATATTTGCAATCCTACATGGCAAGAAATGTCATCCAAGAATTCTCTACCCTGCAAAATTATCAATTACATATGAAGGGGTAATAAAGGTTTTCTCAGATGAAAAAGAAGTAGAGGAGTTTGCTGCCACCAGACCTGCTCTTTAAGTAATACTAAAAGTTTTTCCACAAGAGAAGAAAAAACAAAGCACAAACTCCTCTGCAAAACAACAAGAGCAATGTAACACCAGTACCAAGTGAAGGAATACTGGGAGTCAACAGCAGCAACTGCTAAGGGGGGAGAAGAAATGGGTAGAAGTAGTGTAGTTAAATGTCAGAGTAGATCCCCGCTCAAGAAGAACCCAAAACATAGGGATTCAAGTAAACGCCCCATGGTAAGCACTAACCAAAAATCCAGAATAGACTTGTAGATGAAGAAGCAAAGAAATTGACTTATGGGATTCATCTAGAAAAACGTAGAGAGAAGCAAAGGGGGAAAGAAACAACAGAAAAATGAAACAATCAAAAACAAAATGACTGAAAATAAACAGTTCATATCAATAACCAACCTAAACGCTAATGGTCTGAATTCACCAAAGAAAAAGATATAAATAACAATAAAAAAAATATATATTATTAAAAAAAGACATGGGCTAACAATGTAGGTGAAAAAATTCCAGCCATCAATATTTTGTTTACAAGAGACCTATTTAAAACTGAAAGATACAAAATGTAAGTGATATAAATAACAATAAAACTATATATTATTAAAAATAGTAATAATAAATAAATAAAACTGAAAGATTAAAAAACAAACTAAAAATAGCAGCCCCGGAGATGGATCATGGGTGAATTGGTGGTGGGTTACCCAAGGGGAATACAAAATGAAAAAGATATAACAATAAAAATATATATTTATATAAAAATAAATTAAAAAATATAAAAAATTAAAATAGCAGGTTGGAATAAGGTTATACATGTGAATAACTCAGAGTGCAAATCAGAAACTGCTATTCTTATATCCAAACAGCTGGACTTTCAATTAAAAAAGATAATGAGGGACACTATACAGTGATCGAGGGAACAATTCACCAAGAAAATATTACTCTTATTGATATTTATGCATCAAGTACAGGAGCACCTAGTTATATAAAGAACTGTTAACAGACCTAAAATAATACATCAAGAAAAACACAGTTGTTGTCAGAGTTTTCAACACATTGCTGACACAAAGGGATAGATCATCCAGAGAGAAAATTAACAAAAAAATGAAGTTCTTAAATGAAGTAATTAGATCAGATGGATTTCTTGGACATTTGCAGAGTTTTCCATCCTAAAAACAATACATACACTTTCTTCTCCAACGCACACGGAACATTTTCAAGGACAGATCACAGACTAGGGCATGAAACAATTCTCAGGAAATACATGAAAATAGGAATTATGTCAAGCATTTTCACAGGCCACAATGTACAAAGCTAGAAATTAATCAGAAAATGAATCCTGGAATAAACCAAAATATGTGGAGACTAAGCTGAATGCCTTTAAACAATCTTTGGGTCAGGAAAAAAAATCAGAGATAACAAGTATCTAGAGACTAATGAAAATGGATAGACAAGCTACCAGACCCTATGGGATGCTTTAAAATCAGTACTATGTAGGAAGTTCATAGCAATACAGGCCCACTTAAAAAAAAAGAGAGAGAGATTCCAATTTAATAATTTAAATCCTCAGTTGAAGAAACTAGAAAAAGAACAGTAAAAGCACCGAAAAACCCTATAGAAGGCAAAAATTAATAAAAATTAGAGCAGAAATTAATGAAATATAAAACAAAAAGTGCAAAACATCAGTGAAACCAAGAGTTGTTTTTGAAAAAATAAAATTCATAAACCATTAACTATGCTTACAAAAAGAAGAGAAACATAAATTAATAGAATCAGAAATGAAAGAAGTGAAATTACAACAGATACTGCAGAAATACACAGGATCATAAGCAGCTATTATAAAAGTCTCTATGCAAACAAATTGGACAACCTAGAAAAAAAAGGCCAAATTCTTAGACACATAACTTCCCAAGATTGAACCAGGATGAAATAGACAGCTTAAATAAATAGCCCAATCACAAGTGCTGAAATTGAAAGAGTAATAACTAAAAAAGCCTCCCCCAGGCCTCCTTGGTGGCGCAAGGGGTTAACGCACAGCACTATGAAGCTATGCAGAGCCACTGCAGCACGAGTTCGATACCCAGCCAGGGAGATTTCCACAGGACACAGCAGACTTCTCCTGTCTCCCTGCTGCTCCCCTCAGCAGTGTACTTCAGTAGATCTGCCTGTTCTGCTCCCCACTCTGTCTCTGGTGAATTCTCTCACCATCCCACACCTCTGGCCTACACCCCAGTTCTTGTATGCATAAATAAATAAATCTTTAAAATAAAATTAATAAAAAGCCTCCCAAGACCAAAAGCCCAGGACAAGACGGCTTCACCAGTAAATTCTACCAAACCTATAAAGAAAATCTAATACCTACCCTACACACAATTTTCAAAGAAAATTGAAAAGGCAGGAAATCTCCCCCAAGCCTCCCCAAAATATTCTATAAGACCAACATTACCCTGTTCCCCAAACCAAAGACAGTATAAGAAAAGAAAATTAGAGACCGGTATTTCTGATGCACATATTGATGCAAAACTTCTCAACAAATCCTAGCAAACTCAACACAGCAACATATCAAGAGAATCATGCAAGATTCTCAAGAGATATTCATGCAAGATATCAAGAGAATTATCAAGTAGGTCCACCCCGGAGAGGCAAGGCCGGTTCAACACATGCAAACAACGAATGCCATCCACCAGATCAACAAAAGACAAAAATCACACAATCATCTCAACAGATGTCAAAAAAGCATTTGACAAGACCCAACATCACTGATGATAAAAACCCTCCAAAAAGTGGAAAAAATGGAACTTATGTAAATATTATAAAACCTCGATATGACAAACTCAGAGCCAATATCACAGTCAATGGGGAAAAGCTGAAAGCATTTCCACTAAGGTCACGCACAGTAAAGGGAAGTCCACTATCACTGTTACTCAACATAGTCCTGGGAGTTGAGCTGAAGCCATCAGGCAAGAAAAAGAGAAAAGGAATTCCAATTGGAAAAGAAGTAAAACTGTTACTATTTGCAGGTGATATTTTATATAGTTAGAGAAACCAAAAGATGCACCGGAACTACTTCTGGAAATAACAACTGAATACAGCAAGGTGGCAGGATACAAAATCACAAAAATCAGTGGCATTTCTATATGGGAAAAACGTATCAGAAGAAAGGGGAATAAGTGATACAGTTCCATTCACAATCATACCAAAAGAATTAAATACCTGTGAGTAAGACTAAAGAAGTCGGTGAAGGAGTGATGTAATGAAAACTATAAAGCACTATCAAGGGAAATAAAAGAAGACACAGAGAACTGGAAAGATATCAATAGCTTTATTGCCTACCATATATTTGACAAGAGGTTAATCTCCAAAAATTACAAAGTACTTACAGTCCAACAACAAAGAAACAAACAACCCAATTAAAACAATTAAAAAATGGCAAAAGACCTCAGTAGACACTTCTCAAAAGAAGACATTCCAATAGCCTATAGATGTATGAAAAAATGTCCAACATCACTTATAAGAAAAATGAAAATTAAATCCAGATTAAGATACCACTTCACCACTGTGAGAATGGCCTATATAAAAAAGAAAAGAATTAACACATGCTGGCGAGGTTGTGGTGGAAAAGGAACTCTCACCCACCATTGGTGGGAATGCAAGCTGGCACACCCCCTGTGCAAAATGGTATGGAGATGTCCCAAGATAATAAAAATAGAAAAACCATTTGACCCAGCAATACTGGGTCTACATCCCCCCCCAATAAAGAAAGAAAAATTTAGCACAAAAAATCTATGTACAAAGCAGCACTGTTTACAACTGCCAAATCATGGAGCCATCTCTAGTGCCCCCTCAACAGATGAATGCATAGAGAAACTGTGGGGCACATATTGGATGGAATATTACACAGCTGTGAAGAAAAGATGAAGTGGTAGCATTTTGCACAAAATGGATGGACTTCAAGGTGATTATGTTGAATGAAATCAGCTAAAAAGACATTTGATTCATTTGTAGACTATAAATACCAAAATAAGAAAAAAATAAAAGAAAACCAATTGCACACAAACAATAGAAGAAATAAAAACTCAAATCGGGGACCCCGGTGGCACAGTGGTTAAGCGCTGTGCTGTGGAGCTGTCAGCAGCGGTGATGCAAGTTCGACACCCGGCCAGGGAGATTCCCACATGGCAAGGCAGACGTCTCCTGCCTCGCCCGCTGCTCCCCTCAGAGTGTGTTTCCGTCCATCTGCCGGTTCTGCTCCCCACTCTGTCTCTGGTGAACTCTCTCGCTGCCCCATGCCTCTGGCCTGTACCCCAACTGTATGCATAAATAAATAAATCTTTTCAAAAAAACTAAAACTGGGTGAAAAAGGAGATAATGGCTATCAGAGGGAATAGGGGAAAAGATGGAGGAGAGAGGGCACAGAAGCAAGTAGGGTATGGACATGGGTGGTTTGATGGAGGCATTAAAAATATTGAGAAAAGTGAAGCAGTGTAAAGTGAACTTATGAAAAGTGGGGTAGACATGTACATGGAGAACTAATAAACTTATCTGAAATGACAAAAGGAACTTGTAAACTGTAGGTTTATCAGTCTTAGGAACTCATAAATTCAGTGACCTGTGGTCACATAAACTAAAATACTTCTTAGAGTTAAGAACTTGGCTCTAAAATTCCTTCTACATCATTCATTCATTGAAAATTGCATTGAAGACCAAATATTTCCAGGTCACTAGGGCAGATATTATTGGAGACAAAAAGATAAGCCAAACATATTACCCTCAAGCGATGTATCACTTAAAACTAGAGGTGGGAACATCCCCTAGAATCTTATGCAGAGTAACAATGTGATAAATGTCATAGAAAGGTATATAGAATTCTGTACACTCAAAAAAAAATTTTAGGCATTGTTGTTTTTCACCAGAAAATGTGCTTGAGCCTTGCAGAGCACCATACTTAAAATGAAATAAAGTAGTCTAAAGTGCCTGCAGAGAATAGTCTAAATATTTTTAGCCTAAACAAAAACTAAAATTAGTACTGTGAAGTAATAAGTTACATTTAAACTGGCATTGCCACATACTGATTGCAAAAATGGCAGATAATGTCTAACGTCATTTTTCATGTAGGCAGAATGAGAAAGATGACTTAGCAAAGGTAGGAATGGGAAATAAAATGATAAATATTCAACTACAAAATTTAGAAGACTTTGGAACTAGGCTTAGTTTTTCCTCCTTGACAAGAAAGTACACCCCGCCTGACTCCAACAGGAGCTAAGGTAGCTCATGAAGAAACATAGGACACAGAAGCATAAAGATGGGGTGGGGGTGCAATACCCAGGCAAGCAATCACCTCCACTTCTCCCTGCAACAGATTAAAAAATTACACTGGCAGACCACAAAGATCCTGTCTACTCCTCAGAACCAAATATGTATTCATTAATTCAACAAATATCAGGGACACATGATATTATCAGACAATTCACCCACCTGTGAGACTCAGAGGACCCTCCGAGGGCTCATAAACTGTTTTACTCCTGAATCCACAGGCACGAAGGAACACATCATCCCAGTTCACATGTCAAGGATATTTTTCTCAGCTGTCACCTCAATAACAACCTCAGATTCATAGATACCAGGCTCAGATCCAATAACTGGGTTTAGAAATGCTTCTGCATTAGCTATGGACATAAAAAAGCCCCAGATATTGCTGAGGAAGTTGTGGTTACAGCATTTAAAATTTATAACTAAGCTGGAACACTCTTGGAACCACGATTTCACTTTGAAATCTTGTCTTTATAATTGAAAATAGTCTTGAAAGCAATGATTAGATCACACCTTTTCCTTCAGACTGTTTTGTTTAAAGTAATAAGCATCGGTGCTTCTCTAAATTCTCCACTGTGGGGGGAAAAAAAAAAACAACAAGAAGTTTGATAGACTTTCCTAACAAAATGAGAGGCAATACTATCAAATGATAAAAAAGAAATCTTGACAGCTGAAGGCTAAAAAAGTTTACTCAAAAGCAGCTCTCCTCTTGCAGTTAAATATAGAAAAGGGCCACATATTTAAGTGCCCGAGTGTTCCTGCTATCAGCTCGCCTCCAGAGAGTCATCAGAGATTTCAATTTAGACTGTGCTATTTAGCATCTGTCTTGGAGAACTGATAAAATGCCTGAGTGACTGAGACAGCTTGGCTAATACACTGCCACACCTAACACTAAGGCCAAAGAAAGGAGTGAGCTAAATGTAGAAGGAGAATATAAATGGGTAAGAGTTTAAAATATATTCTCTTCTTCTTATACCTTTAATGTCAGAAGTGTGGTAAATACTTTATATCTGAACATATATCTTCAGCATCTTGTAACAGAGTTCTTGTAAACTGAATAATTAGTGAAAAAAATATTATTTTGTATTTGTGAAGAGACTATTGCCACTTGCTTCTTACGTATCATGAATATTTTAATAGAAATTTTTAAAATCCTTCTGTCTAATGATGCAAACCGATATTCTGAAGAAAGAACTAGCTACTTAGTAGAAAACAATTTTTAGAACGGTTCACAATAAAAGATATTTATTTTGGTGGGAAAAAAAGAGTTCTGCTTTATTATCAGTTTACTGGATCCCTCTAAAATAAAGCACTTTGAAAGTTCATACATCTTACAGAGATATAAGGTACTTTACAATTAACAAGTTCCATGGGTCAGATAAAAGAAAAAAAAAGAAATATGCCAAAAATACATTATCACACATAAAAAACGTGCATATTAACTGGAAGATAATATAATCCCAAATGCTAGATTAGAGTTTGATCAGTCTGGGATTTTTCACAACAGCTCATTCAACCATGAAAAAAATGTTAACAAAGTTAAAGGAAAAGAAGAAACTAAGAGGCTGCTAAATAAATCCATCTTCCATGCGGAATACAAATAGCAACACTTCACTTACTATCCAGATGTGACATGTGACATAGTTCTGGTTTTTTGTAAATAAAGTATATTTTCCCGAGCCAAGATCTCCATCAGTGAGAGCTAGTTAAAGTTAGGCCCACTGGTGTTCAAAAGAAAAGAGCGTGTCCACCAGAGGATGGGTTGGATCCTCCTCTCTAGCAAAGATGAGCCAGCCCTGGCCATCTGTCTGGCCAATCCCAGCTGGTCACTCACAACTTACCAACCCAGAAACGTCCATCAGTACTCTTTTTTTTTTAAGATTTATTTATTTATGCATACAAGCAGGGGTGCAGGCCAGAGGTGTGGGGGTGAGAGGGTTCACCAGAGACAGAGTGGGGAGCAGAACAGGCAGATCGACAGAAACACACTGCTGAGGGGAGCAGGGGGCGAGGCAGGAGAGGTCTGCCATGCCATGTGGGAATCTCCCCCACTGGGCATCGAACTCACGCTGCTGCTGCTGACAGCTCCACAGCGCGGTGTTCAACCTGTTGTGCCACCAGGGAGGCCCCTCCATCAGTACTCTCTTTAGTGTTCCTTCCCACACAGCCACAGATGTATGTGTGTGATTACGTGACTCGAGCAGAGTCTGCGCGTATGGTGTGAAGCATGCTAGATACTATTAGAATTTTACACGAGGACTCCATATTCCTGCCTATGAGGAGTTTCCTCCTATGTCTTTTCTCTGAAATGTAGTCCCGAGTCCTTGTTGTTACTATACAATGGAATAGGAGATAAACCTGACTTAGAAAAGAAAGACAGGAATGGAGAAAACACCCTCCTTCCCAGCCTGCTTTCGTACCTAACAAGTATCAAATATCAAAAGCGAACATGATTTCTACTACGAACATTTCTTCCTTCCATCTATTCTAGAAATCGCACAAACACAATAAGGGGGAAACACACCGTGACTTCATATCCCATGCACTGACAGAGGAGGAAGCTAAGCCGGGCCCCGGTGAGGCTGGAGGGAAGGAAGAGGCGGAATGGGGCGAGCGATGAGGCATCATTGGTGGATCCCAGAGAACACCAGGAAAAAACTTCTTCTAGGCCTCCCCGGTGGCGCAGCGGTTGAGCGCTGCGCTGTGGAGCTGTCGGCAGCGGCGATGTGAGTTCGATGCCCGGCAGGGGAGAATCCCACATGGCGCGGCAGACCTCTCCTGCCTCCCCGCTGCTCCCCTCAGCAGTGTGTTTCCGTCGATCTGCCTGTTCTGCTCCCCGCTCTGTCTCTGGTGAGCTCTCTCGCCGCCCCACGCCTCTGGACTGTACCCCAGCTTGTATGCATAAATAAATAAATCTTTAAAAAAAAAAAAAAAGAGAAAACTTCTTCTAGTGAAGGAGATAGCCCATGAAGATCAAGCTTTGTTTCTGGTTTGCGAAATGGGTGTAATAGAGCATATGTAGCAGAAGATCTTTCAAATGCATTTGGGGGTCACAGAAAAAGGAAGACCACCAAAAGAAGCTTGTCGACAACCTCTGCAGTCATCCTTCCTGACAACAGAGGAGGAGTTTGGACTGTGACTCTCAAAGAAGGTCACACTCCACCAAGTCTCAGGACCCAGATAGGAAAGACTGGTCAGTTTGTCCCCACTAAAATGAACAGTGATTGTTCAGCAAGAGATATAATTTAAAAAGTTGAAAGACAAATCACAAACCCAGAACAGTATATCTAGCACATATACCCGATTAAAGATTTGCGTTCATGACAAAGAATAACAACAAAATAAATCAATAAGCAGAAGATAAAAACCCAACAGAAAAGCAGGTAATGAAGAATAACTTTACGGAAGAGTAAAACTGAATACGAATAATAAAAAATGTAAATTCTATAAACAATCACTGGGTTCAAATTGAACATTAAGAAAACCTCTTCATGGGGCCTCCCTAGTGGCACAGGGGTTATGTCTCAGCACTATGAAGCTGTCCACAGCCACTGCAGCACGAGTTCAATCCCCAGCCAGGGAGCTTCCCACAGGGCGCAGCAGACTGCTCCTATCTCCCCGCTGCTCCTCTCAGCAGTGCACTTCAGGGGATCCGCCTGTTCTGCTCCCCGCTCTGTCTCTGGGGAGTCCTCTCACCACCCCCACACTTCTGGCCTGCACCCCAGCTCTTTTTTGCAAAAAAAGAAAAAAAAAAGCCCAAGCCCTGGGCGATGTCTTGCAGAATGTCCACGGCAACACTGAAAAAGAAAAAGAAAAAGAAACAAAGATCCTTAAAATGCAGAATGGGGTGATGATGACAGCACTTCCAGGCAGGAAATGCAGCGTGAAATGCGAAGGGCCACGCGTGGACCCGCGGAGAGTCACGGGGGAGCCTTGTGTGAGGAGGCAGATCCGCTCTCCAGCCACGGCCGCCCGCCAGCTCCGCCAGCTCGGGGCTGCAGAGAAAGCTGACTCGGCCACACTGCCCGGCGCTCCCGACCTGCCCGGCCGGCGTGACCGCTCAGGGCCCGCCGCCCCCGGCCCACACCGTTCTGCGCACCCCGCTTCCTTCCTCTGTCCTCCTAAATGGAGTGGCATTGCGGGTTACCATAACGCACACTTCAGGGCGCACCACGGCGGACCCGCGCGCGCAGCTGTGGCACCGAGGGTCACTGCCGCAAATCCAACTGCGTCCTTGTTTCCCGAACCCGCCTCCACCTCCGCGTTTTCTCTCTAGGCCTCTGTCGCTGCCTGCCGGGGTGCCCAGCCGAACCTGCTGCGCCTGCCGGCGTCTCCAGTGTTGCCCACGGCGCCCAGCTGCCAGGGCCCAAGGCGCCTTATTCTCCCCACACCCGGCGGGCCACGCGGAGACAGAGCATCACTTCCTGCCCCTCCACAGGACCTTCCTCCCCCTGCACAGAGCCGCAGGATGGGCCTCTCAGCGTGTTCCCCGATGAGCTTGACCTGAATCCTGGCCAGCTGGTTACGCTGAGGTTTGGTGACCCCCAAATGCAGCCCTCCCTAATTTGAACCTCCAGCATCCTGTTCTAAGGCCATCGCCTGCTGTCTTTCTCGCTCAACCTGGGAGTCCTAACCCTCAAACCCTCACCACCCAAAACCCCTATTTTCTCTTGTGCTGACCAGTGGTCGATCTCCCGTGCGCGCATGCTCAGCTCTGTAGCCCTGTCTGGGTTTCTTGTACTTTGCAAAATCTTGATGCTGCCGAAATCACGCTCTGGGGGGGCCCCCTCTGCGCGCACGTCTGCGGCTGAACTGAGCTGGCGCACAATCTCCAAGCTGGCCGCTGGTGGCCTTCCCCTCCCCTCCACCACACCACACACATCTGAGGACGCTCAGTCCTCAGAGCTCTAGCATCTCTCCGTCCTCGTTCCCAGCTGAGGATCTCGCTCCTAGTCACTGAGAAGCAGAACTAAGAGAACGTCCACCAAACCTAAGCACAACAGCCAGTGCGGCACACGCTGCCCTCCTGCTTCCGGCTGGGACAGGCACCCCCAGGTGTGCGTCGGAATCCTGGTTCACCTTCTCGGCGAGCTTTCCTTGAGCACCCCTGCTTAACACTGCACATTCCCCTGTACCCCATATTCCACCTAGGACTAGTACTGGTTGGGGACATTTAAATTAAAGGAATGCTATTTATTTTAAATGATCTAAGTCCTGGTATAAAGCACCATTTGGTGCTAGTCCATCTGGAAAGGGAAGACAAATGTGCATTCATTAGTTTACTGGCGGCAAATTTATCGAGCATTTCTCGTGAACAACAAAGACAAGACTCCACCCTCTGGGAGTTTACATTATAGAAGGAACGAGACCCTCTATAAATACTCTGTTTAACTTCCTAAGATAATAACAGGTAAAAGAAGACATGGTCTTGACAGATTTGAAAATGGATATGCAGTGGGGCGGGAAGGAGGGGCCAAGGCGAAGCTAAGACCTTGAACCTTAGTGCTGATCTTGGAACTGGGAATGCCACCACACGGGAGCGAAGTGAAAGCGCCGCAGAAACCGCTGTTTCCAGTGTGGATTTTAATCCTGGGAGTCACATACAAATACAATCTAAGTTAGTGTCTACGCAGTGATGACTGCTTCTCAGTAAGGTCTCACACTCACCATAAAACAGAACTTGAACTGTGTGAAATTATAGGTGCCATCTATAAAAATAGAAAGCAACATGCTAATTCTTCCTGACCATGGTATAATCCAGAGGAATAAACACCCATTAGAATTATTACATTCATTTGAACTCATATAAAATTCTACTACCTCTTGAAATATGGATGTTTCTCTTTTGGGAACATTTCCTGGACAATACAAAGTAATATAGGATGGAGGCTTTGTCAGCGATGCATCTTGTCATTTTACTAGAGGTATCTAGTCAAATGTAACTCAATATTTTAGAACAACAAAGTAATTTAAAAGACTTATTAGGATCTCCTCCAGCTTTAAGTTGTCTTTTGATACATAGCAGGATCAACACCGATCTAGAAGACTCCTCTTAGAGATGCCTTAGTGGTAAAGCACCATTCTCTCACAAAGCAATTCATACCTCCAGCCTACTTAAAAATGCATAGTAAATTTTGTGGAGAGGAAAAATCAGGTTTACAAGGTAATGGGGAGAGAAATATATATTTGATAAGAGTTTTAAAGGGCCATACAGATGATTAAGGAGCCAGAAAGATTGATTTATAAGGAAAGAATAAAAGAATTAGCTTTATGGAATGGTTAAGAGAAAAAAATATATATAAATATATGAGGGAGAAAATTCTTTGGTTTGTTACACAACAATAGACCACTTCATTAGGATATTTAAAGTTAGATGAGAAGAGGGAAAACTATAAAACCCCTGGGATGTTTCTGGACAAGCATGTCTAGGCTGTTAAGCTTGAACCAGAAATAAAGGTTTTTTTAGATTTATTTATTTATGCATATAAGAGTTGGGGTGCAGGCCAGAGGTATGGGGAGAGCATTCACCAGAGACAGAGTGGGAAGCAGAACAGGTGGATCTACTGAAATCCACCGCTGAGGGGAGCAGCGGGGAGACAGGAGAGGTCTGCTGCACCTGTGGGAAGCTCCCTGGTCGGGGATCGAACTCGTGCCGCAGTGGCTGCTGATAGCTTCACAGTGCTGAGACTTACCCTTGTGCCCCCAGGGAAGCCCCACCAGAGATATTTTTAACCCCAATCCTGAGGCAGCACATCTTTGCCCACTCAGGAACATTTTGCTCATGCTACTTTATATCAAGAAAACGAGATTCTCCCCAGTGGTGTAAGTTCTAAAAGCACTTAAACATTTAGTACTTTAAAACTTTACTACTTAAAAAGAGTCAAATGAAAGCAGAATCTCTACACAGAGATGGCAGGATGGCCTGCCCCGTAGGGCCCAGTGCCAGTATCTCTACGTGGATCTTGGGAGACGGCACTCATGGTTGACAAAGGCAGGTTTGTGACAAGGTGTTTCCGCCAAAAGCAGAGAGAAATGCAGATGGCGGATACGGTTTGCGTCATGCTAGGCCATAACCCACTCTCCTGGGTTCCGGGCCTCCGAGTGAACGCACTCGCTGGCCCACCTTGTAGGCACAGCTGTCTCACCCTGGCTATCTAAGGGGAAATAATTAACGCACATTCATAGGAAATTATTTTCCATTGAGGAAGTACAAGAGACTTAGGAGAACAGTCTAAATTAATATTGGATGCTATACTGAAAGATAATTAAAGTCGTTTATGTAAATTAATGCATGGTATTCATACGATTTGAAATGAATCTATTTAATTTTCAAATAGCTAAATATAATGATGTAAGAAACTCATTCTACAACTTAAGCAAGAATAATTTGGGAGAGTAGACAGTCCTTTTTATCTTTGTGAAGAAAAAGATGGTCCTTAGTGAAACGTGTTCCTTGAAAATCAGCATGGTTATGGATTTTTATGGTGACCTTTGATTTTTCCCTTCAAAAGATTAGCTGTTGGTTCCCTATAAATAATACAGCATGTTCAAATAGTTGACATGCCAATACAATGATTCTGCAAAACTAAGTAAATAATATTTTTATATTTTATCAAGACTTTGTTACCTAGTGCTATAAGAACTAACAACTGTTCAATAGAAATATTATAAAAATGTTATTAAAACTCAATGACTCAATTACTCTTAAAATTGTTCTAAGCTTTTAAGAATTGCCAAGTTATCTCATTTTCATGCAATGATCAGAAGAAAGGAAAAATATCTTTTCCGTTTTTTATATTCCTTGCAAATAATTGACATATCTTAAGTCTAGCAACAAAATAAAAGGTCAAACATTTATTTTGGTTAATCTTTTAAAATTCTCCTCAAGACTTTAAAAATCAGGGTAACTCATCCAACACAGAGATGAACAAATTTTAGTAAGTTTCAAAGATATTATAGGACAAGCACTTTATGCCTCCCTGCCCCAGAATATTGAGATTTGTATTTTCTTTCTATATGTTCGGTTGCTGGTATTTAAAAATATTTTGCAAAGTTAAAAACATGGATATATATGCATGCAGCTGTGCTAGACTATCCATGTCAGGCCTTTTGCTTGCCCCCCTTTTTTTTTTGCAACTATTTAGGGAATTTAGTGGCTTAACATCCTCAGTACAATTCCATCAATCAAACATTAGGTATTAATCCAAGAAATTTGCTGATACAGGAAACAGAAAATGCTCGTTATTAAAGACTGTCAATATTTTGTAGCTTCTCCACCAGGTAATAAAACTTTAAGTACAGAGAACATCAACCGACCTAATAAAATCAGCTAGACTTCGCACTCTGACAGGGCACAGAATAAAACACAATGAGTGACCCGTAAATGAATAACCTAATATCAATCACTACTGTGCTATTATGCAAAAGCTATGGGCATATCACACATTTATTTTTCTTCCTAATATAAACTAGTATTCCTGCCTGAAATGTCAGTATTTCCACTTTTAAGACGGCTACTCTTCTGTGCTGTTAAAAATACTATTTGAAAATTACAACGAATAGATAGTTTAACGTGCATGGCAGTCAACATAAGAGAACTGGGCTCTAACGAAGCACTTCATTTTTTAATGAAGTCTAAGTTAGTTATTTGATACAATGAGATTGAAACAATGGATGGATTTCTGAACAATCACAAATACTATCTCCAACTCAATAAAAAGTGGAGAGAAATTCAACCACAAATTAACCCTTTGCACTCCGCTGTCCCCTCTCAGAGGACATCGGAATTCTAGCATATCACTCGGATGTCCCCTCTCAGGGGACATTGCAGTTTATTAGTGATTACGGGGAACTGAGTTATTTCAACGCAACTTTTTGATACATGCATGTTTCCCTGAAGTTTTATCTTGAAATGGCACAAGAAATTAAATCAAAATATTGTAAAATTACTAAGATATATACAAGAAATGTCAGCGGGTTTTGTGTCGGACGAGAACGTGCACTAATCAGCCTGCAATGCATATTGGGGAGTGTTACAAAACTTATCATATTGTACAAAATTATAAACAATAAAATATTGGTTTTTTTTGCAAATATACATTCCTCGATGTCACCCAATTCATATAAGTCCCATATCATCATAATACGTTACTTGGTTCCAAAATTATACTAAATAATAAGAGGGTCTGTAAATGCACGTTTCCGCCGCAAAGTAGCGTCGAGTAGCTGGTAGCCAATGTCCAGAATGGTTCGGAGTGCAAAGGGTTAAAATTATATTAATGCCTAAAATATTTGCTACTATTACAATCAAACCTCCAGTCAACTTTCATTGTGTGAAAACCATGAAAATTTTGTTTCTTCTGATCAAAGGTCAAAGTGGCTGCCTCTGCCTCCTACTCAGTCATCCTGGAGTCAACCAGTCTCCCTGGCCCCAGTTTTCCTCTCTGTTAAGTCAGAAGGTAGAAGAGAGTGCGTGGATGTTGCCTGTTGAGGGTTTGCATGGCCCACTGCAGGGATGGTATAGCTATACACACACATTCTATTGGCTAAAATTCTGCACAGTACCCACACCTAACTGCAAAGGAGGCTGGGAAATGTAGTCCAGCTGTGTGTCCAGGAACATGAGCAAACAGATTTTGAAGGACTCTCATCTTGCTAAGTCTACCAGTCTCACCTTCAAATCTCCATTTTACTCTTCTTTTGACTCACAGACCCATAGATAATAGTAAGTCTCCCCACACACCCCAAAGTCTGCTCCCAGCATTGTATAAAGCTCAAAATCAAGGGTGCCTGAGTGATATGTGACTGTCACCTCAAAAGGCAGGTCGCCCGCCCTTCTGTACGACAACGGGAACAGGCCAGGGAAAAAGAGGGAGCGGGTCCCTGCAGGAAGGAGTGTGACACCGCTCCATGACAGCCGAGAGACACACACCCGCTCTCTTACTGAGCTGCCCACGCACCCCGAGAGCCACTGTCTCCAAGCCACCAGGTCTGCCTCCAGGTTGTCAAAGCTGATGATGTTTTCATAGAACCCCAATAGTGCTCAGTTTTCAGTCTTCTCTGCCATTTTCCTCCCAGCCTTGCTACCCAGTTACTAAGCTTTTGGCATCTAGTTTCAGGTTTCTGTTACCATATTATCCCACTCCAGAACCAACTTCCAATGTCTATATTAGGAAACACACACACGCGCACACACACACACACACACACACACGAACAAGACAAAAAAACCTCAGTGGCCCCAAATCATGAAATCTAATTTCTGGATCATGCGAATGCATACATCCCAGTGTTGTGGGTAGACGTGAAAGGAACCCTTCTACCCCGTGGGCCCAACCTCCTTCAGCTCCCCAAAGTTCCTTCCCTCTACACATTGAGACTGTGACATTATCTGAGATGCCCTCAGGTGGGGATTTTAGAACAAAGGCTTTGAGTGGTATCATCAGCTAGGTCTTAGTTATAAGGCTTGGATAATTTCAGGGAAAGATGGAAACCATTCAGAAAAAAGTTTGGTGAGGTCCCGACACATCTGTTAAATGAAGAAAACAAAGCTCCACAGAAGAACAAAAAGGCTTGGAAAAAATTCAAATCATGTTTTTCTGTGGGAACATTCAATATTCTAAGTTCTATACTTTCACTGAATTCATCTGTAAAGTCAATATAATTATAATCAAACTAATGAAACGACTAATGAAATGGATCAAATGATTTCAAATTTATAATAGAGTATGGAATATTTTTAAATATGGCAACAAGGTATTTGAAAAGATGGGGCACTTGTACTCAAACCACATAAACCCGAAAAGCCCTTTTCTTTCAACTAGTTGTTAGAACGCATCAGTGACATCACTGCTGGCGTGAGTATAGAGAAAGATGTAATCATGCTCTGTTAGAGGGACTTCCAGCCCAGTGCAGTCCACCTGGGCTTTTGTTAGTAGCCTCAAAATTTGATAGTAGCCTCAAAATTTATCTTATTATTCTTTGATCCAGCAATTATACTTCCAGGGTTTTATACTAATGAGATATTGGGGAAGTTCACAGAGATAGAATTGCAAGGATAAGATCCCATCACATTTTAAAATAGAAAAAAAATCTATTAAATGCTTCTAATATTGACGGTAGTTCATACATTATATCCTTAAAAGTGGAATTCTAAACCACTACTGAAAATTATAACAAACTATTCACACGAAAGAAGTGTGAATGCATAGTGATAAATGAAAAATAGCAGATCTGATTTCACCCTAGAAGTAATATGTAGATGTGTGTGTAGGAGAGGAGTGTAGGGAAAGGAAGGGGAGTGGGAGAGAGAGAGAGAACTGAGAACTTGTAGAAGAATGACTACAAAATATTGGGAGCCAATGCAGTCGAAAAAGAATCACTCTTTTCCAATCAATGGTTGGCCAGAATTTGGATGTGTTTTAGCTTAGTGGGATGGTCCTATTTTGAACTGGTGAATTAGGTTTACTCAAATGTCCTTACTTTTATTTTTATCAAATATACTTTCTGATAAAAATGAATTTTTATTTATCTGTACTCTGAATAAAATGTATACTCTTAATGTCTACCTTCTTTACATGTTCAAGTTATTCATTTCATGTTATCAAACTTTAGCTTGTTTTCTAGTTAAGGCAATATTTCATCATTCATCCCCAAAATATTGTATTTATATAAATCGCTTACATTATACTTTTTAGTGGTGGTTTAAATTCCACATTTAAGGATATAATGTATGAACTACCCTCAAAACCAGAAGCATTTAATAGATTTTTTTTCTCTTTTAAAATGCAATGTGATCCGATTCTTGTAATTCTATCTCCGTGAACTTCCCAAATATCTCAGTAGTATAAATCCCCAGAAGTATAATTGCTTATTCACATATCTGCATATGAATCGAGGTGATATTTGTCTTGTGCAAGTTTCAATTGAAGTTTGTGGGGAAACTATTGACATATAGACACCACGTCTGCTACTATGCAACTGTATAACTTACAATGTCATTAAACCATATAATCTTGAGTTTGCTGAACTGTAAAACTGAGATAAGAAACTCCACCTCACAAGGATTAAATTAGAAAAATTATTGAAAGTTCTTAGCATTTCCATTAAAATTAATTTAAAAATATTTTTTCCTAAAATTTGCTGCCACAAAAGCATTTGACAAAATTACTTCTGGATTTACACAAACTTTGGGATAAAAATTTGTTATAGAAAACAGAATTACGTTGATATGGTTCATTTTTCCAGAAAACTTTTTTTAACCTAAAATTTCCTTTAACTTGGTAATTCAGCAAAGTTGCACAACCAAATACTATAAACCACAGATGTGCACACACAGATGTGCTATAATTACTTTAACCTTGTGAGCATATGGCATCAGAAAACTGACTTTTAGAGAAAGTGCTGTTTTACAAAGAATCTTCTGAAATTTGAATTTTCTAAAAGTAATAGTGACTAATTCACACTCCTTAAATTTTCCTCTCTAAAACATGACATTACGCCCTACTCAAAGAAAATATATTTTAGAAAAAAAAAGTTTGAACTAATACCATTCAAATCTCTAGCAACAGTGAGTTTGTCATAATAATTGCATCTTTTCTGCTCTTTTTTCCCCCCTTCCCCTTTTCTGCTTTTACCTATTTACACTTTAAACCTGTAATTTATCATCTTGTTGACGCAAAATAATGTATGACATTGTTGCTTACACACTTGATTCATTCACCTGCTGATGATAAGTTGGGTTGACACAGAATAGGGCCTACCTTGATCACTTTGGAATAGAAAACTCTGAATGAAGTTGATAGGGGTTTTCCAGAACAAACTTTTTACCTAGATTTTCACTTAATAAGGCAGTTCATCGAGGTTGCACAACCAAATACTATAAACCACAGGTGTGCACACCACAGGGCCAGAGTTTTCCCAAAGTTCACTCTAAAAGAGTGAGTATTCTCAGGCTGTCTGATGAGATGTTCTATCCATGCCAACCTGGCCCGGCTGGCTGACAGTGTGTGGGACATATCCTTCCTCACTTTCTGTTCTTCGATTTGTTGTAGAGGAGCAGATGTTGAAGACTGTGTCATTGTGGATTTGTGTATTTCTTCATGAAGTTCTATCAATTTCTGCCGAATGTTTAGAATTATGTTTTTTTACGAACTAATGCCCAAAGTTTTATGAAATGGATCTTTTTATTTATGGTACTATTCTCTGTCATAATATCTCTCTTAATATTAATTAGGTACTAGAGCTTTATGTTAACTTGAAATGGCATGTATTTTCCTAACATTTTAATTTTACCATATTTAGTATGTCTTTATTAGAATTGGGTTCCTTATAGGCAAGGCTATTTGGGTCTTGCCTTTAAGTCCAATCTGCTATTACTGCCTTTTAATTGGGGATTTTGAACCATTTACACTTAATATTATTACTGATATTGCTATATCTACATATACATATTTTTTTTTTATTTATACATACAAGCTGGGGTACAAGCCAGAGCTGTGGGGCGGCGAGAGGGTTCACCAGAGACAGAGCAGGGAGCAGAACAGGCAGATCAGAAATACACTGCTGAGGGGAGCAGCGGGCGAGGCAGGAGAGGTCCGCCACACCATGTGGGATTCTCCCCAGCCGGGCGTTGAACTCGCGTCGCCGCTGCCGACAGCTCCACAGCGCAGCGCTTAACCGCTGCGCCACCGGGGAGGCCCTATATCTACATATACATATTGCTTTTATCATTTGTTCATCATCCCTTTATTATCCATTTTCTGCCTTCCCTTACATTATTTTATTATATTTTATTAATATATTTAATTTCTTCTTTTTGATATATTAGCTAGAATTACTGTATTTTTAGTGTTTGCTTTGGGGTACAGAGTAAATGTTTTAAACTTATAACTGTCTATGTTCAAGTGATATATCATGTATAGCAAGAAAACCTTCCCAAAATATACCTCTGTTGCTCTCCTTTGGGCCTTTATGCTATTGTAGTCATAGACTTTAATTTTATCTACGTTATAAACCTTATACTACATTGTTATTTTTTATGAAACTGATTTATTTTAAAGATCTAAAAATTATAAAAATATTAGGCACTCTGGGCCTCCCTGGTGGCGCAGCGGTGAAGCGCTGTGCTGTGGAGCTCTTGGCAACAGCGACGCAAGTTCGATGCCCGGCCAGGGAGATTCCCACAGGACGCGGCAGACCTCTCCTGCCTCGCCTGCTGCTCCCCTCAGCAGTGTATTTCCATCGATCTGCCTGTTCTGCTCCCCACACTGTCTCTGGTGAACCCTCTCACACCCCACGCTTCTGGTCCATACCCCAGCTTGTATGCGTAAATAAATAAACCTTAAAAAAAATATTAGATACTCTCATCAGAGAAATAAAATATAGTTACTTTTGTAACTTGTTCCTGGATTTTTTTATGTCTCTTTGTAGATACAGGTGTCCTTCAGATTTTATTTTCCTTGTGCTTGAATAATTTTTCTTTACTGTTTCTTCTAGTGAATGTCTATTGGTAAGTTTAATGTCTATTAAACTTGTGTATGTCTGAAAATAACTGTAATTTACCTTTATTTTTGAAAATATTTTCTTAAAGAATTGTAGATTGCTAACTTCTTAAGTGCTTTAAAGACTTCTTTGCACTGTCTTCTAGGCTGGAGTTCTTCCCATCAGAGGGGAAAGCCGATGTCTTCATTCTTTTCTCCTTTTCACATTGTGTCATTTTTTCCTAAGTCTATTAAGGATTTTTTAGTTTCAAACAATCGGATTATAACGGGACTCCCAGTTTCCTTCATGTTTCTTGAACTTGGACTTTATCGAACTTCTTAGATTTGTGGGTTTGTAGTTTTTGCCAGTTTTGGAAATTTTTCAATCAACATCTCTGTACTTATATTATCTACTATCCCTCTCCCTGTCACAGACTTTAATTACACCTGTATTCGGCCACTTCTTATTGTCTCAGTTCATTAATACTCTTTTTAGTTTTTTAAGATTCTTTTTCCTCTGTTTCATTTGGATAGCTTCTACTGCTGTCTACAGGGTCATTGATTTTTTTTTTCCCTGCAAGTTCTAATTTGCCTTTAATCCCAGCCAGTGTTTATTTCGTTAGCCATTATAGCTTCCAACTCTTAAATTGGATTTGATCTGCTTACATCTTTAGTATCTCTCCTAACACCTGCAGTGTTTCCTCTAACTCCTTGAATATATGGAACATTGTCATAGGACTATTTTAATGTCCAGTTTCTCTTTGTAATTTCTGAGTTAGTTTCACTGGACTTATTTTTCTTCTTCTTTTTGGGCTGTATTTCTTTGCCGGCTTGGTAATTTTTACTGGTTGCCAGACATCTCAGATATTACCTTCTAGATCCCCAAAATGTTATTATTCATATAAATTTCTTTATATTTCTCTGGGGCATAGTCAACTTGTTTGGGATATTTAGGCCCACCCTGACCCTTTCGGGTCTCGCTTGTAAGTTTTTTTGTTTTGGTTTGGTTTGGTTTGGTTTGTTTTTTTTAATATATATATTTTTATTGTTATTTATATCTTTTACATTTTGTATTTCGCTTGTAAGTTTTGTTGGGGCATCCCAAATCAACCTTTTGACTAGGGGTCATTATTTCCCCCCCCCCCCCCCGCCCCGGCCTGGGAGAGCACGTTGTGCTTTAACCAACGCCCCTTGCATAATTAGGTTTTCTGTTGAGACTGCTGTGAACAGGAACCATTTCCCAAGGTGCTGAGCGCTGGGGACACTCCTTCTTGACCTTGACCGGGCACCAGTCACTTCCCAGACGCTTAGCTTCCTCAAACACTGCATAGATCAGCACTCACAAACCACTTGAGGAGGAGCCTCTACAGATTTGGGGGCTCTCCCTGTGTACCCCGGGGCCCTATCCTGTGAATTCCATCTGGCTTGACTGCTCGGATTCTCAGCCCCATGGCCTAACCGTGAGGGACAGCTGGGCTCTGCCTGCGCCCCTGCCTTGCATCAGTCTGCTCTGGCGGCCAACACAGAATCTCCTAGAACAAGCAGCTTAAGCAACAGAAGTTTATTATTTCTTCTAGTTCTGGAAGCTGCAAGTCTGAAATCACCATGTCAGCATGTTCAGACCCCGAGAGATCTTTTCTCCTGGCTTGCAGGCAAGTCACCTTCTTGCTACTTCCTCCTGGAGCAGAATGAGGAGCGGGAGGGGAGTCCACTCTCTGGTGTCTCTCTGTTCAAGGGCGCTGGTCCCTTTAAGAAAGGCCACACCCTCATGATGCAACCAAATTAATTACCTCCCCAAGGCCTCCTTGCCAAAGGCTTTAGGGCTTGAGGGCTTCAGGGCATCAAGCTGTGAATTTCCTGAGGGTACTACCCAGTGCCAGCACACCTTCTGAATTACCACCTGGAGACTTCCTCTTGGCAGCAAATGAAGGCCGCTGTAGGGCCCATCTCATTTGCTTCCCATCTCTCAGGGGTCACGGGCCTTCATTTCTGAGGTCCAGTGCCTAGTCTTCCTGCTTCGACTATTTCCTGAATTGTTTCAGGAAGGAGGATAAATTCAATTCCTGCCATTTCATTGTGACTGGAAATGCTCTACGTGTTGTTTTGCAATCACATTCTTATTGGCTATTGAATTCGCATGTAAAAATAAATATGCTCGATACCTTTTCTAAGGGAAGAAAGATGGATTTTTCTCATGAGTCTATCTTTGCCTTGGCCTCCAAGCTTCGGGGTCTGTCCTTGTGACATTGTTTGAGGGGGTTTACAATTTTGAATTCTATACGAGGCTGTTAGAGTGTTTTAAAAAGACTGATAAACTAGGGAAGGACCAGAGGAGTAAAAGGTAGTTTAAATAAGATGAAAAATGAATTTCCAATTTTTTGCTTGCTGAAGTAGGAAAGACACACTATTGGAATGAAAGGGATTATCAGACTATAGTTTCAATAAAATTCCTTTAACCAGATCAACCCTGCACTATCAATGAAGTCACAGCCTTCAAGAAGTAAAAAAGGAAAGCCTTTTTTTTTTTAAAATATCTTGCTGGGGGCATCAGAGGCAGCCCCCTGAGGTGCCTTCTGAACACCCAGCGGCCAGGGGTGGTGGCGGAGGCACCTCTGGCTGACCCAGATGTCTGTTTGCCTTGGAGCAAGGCTCTCTTAGTGCAGGCAAGAAAGTCCTTGTGTGCGAGCCCATCAATCCACCTGAATACCTGCTGCAAAGAGTCCCCAGAGTTTCCTGGGCACCTCGGCTTCAACAGGACATTTCAGATTTGATGGCCTCCATAAAAGCAAAGAGTGTATTCTCCTGGACTTTCAAGTTTGCACTGAATCATTTTTACCATCATGTAACTAAAATATGTGCAGATAAAATGATCCTTGTAAAATACTTAGCACAGTGCATGGGAGATTTTAAGTGCTTTATAGGTATTTGTTTTTGAAAAAAATTACAGAGAAACCAAAGACACAAGCCAAATAAACAAGTAGGCAGATGCTCTTTAGGCTTGTCACACTACAGAGCCACACAAGCAGAGCAGATTCCGAGATGCCACTTCAAATAAGCATGAGCCACCAGGATTTCGGTGGCACAGAAACTAGCTGCACCCACGATCACGTGCTGGCGCCTTTGCCTTTCCACGGCACAGCTTTGCCACCTGTGCTGCGTGACGACTCAATTCTCACAGCCGTTCTCCCTCTTAAAGCTATCCGAAAGCCCTCTTTCGTGGAGCACACCAGGACGCCGTTCACCCCAGCTGCCGCAAATGTATATTTTACATATGGAAACTGAACTTGGGGGGGCCTGGGGCAGAGTCTTCGGGGTCAGGCCCATAATTTAAGGCTCAAGACGTGTTTGGCCCAAAGGATGTGTTCCCTCCATAGGTGTGATGGAAGGGAGGGAGGAGAGAAGAAGGGAGGGGCGGGCGGAAGGGAAGGGAGACAGGAAGAGAAGAAACCCCCTCACACTCTGTCTGTTCAAGGCGAGGACAGGGACGGTGGTCGTTCAAAAACGCTGCACTAGGGCTGGGTTATAAGACAGCCATCTTTTAAGATGCTCCAGAAAATGCTAATACTAAACCTCAGGTCAGCCTCTAAAATAAAAGTACAAAATACAATGTTTCCGTAAGCTATTTCGTGCACCCAACAATAAATCTGAGGACTCAAGGGATAGACTCGCCATTTTTATCTAAAGCTTGAGGATAGGGCAGAAACTTCAAGAAGGACCAGGGTTTATGCAAATGTGCATGGAACCCTGAGCCAGAGAAATACTTTCGGGTTGATTTAATGCAAATTTGACATCACCTCAGGGGGGTATGTATGGCCTGGGGAGAAAAAAAACAAACACAAAACTTTTCCTAGTCTTGGCAGTTGTCATGGTCTTACCTGAGCGCAGAGCAGGTAAGTTGGGCTGTTTTAAATTCTTCAGTAGGAATTGGAGGAAATCATGTCTTGGCTTTTTGCAAGGATTTGCCGCAGACAGACGCAGCCGTGCGGTGGAATCGATGGGGTGTGCGCCCCGAGACCCAGCACTGGTGTGGGCTCTCTCTGGAGGCACAGACTGTTCGCAGAGGGGTCTGGCGTCCTGCCGCATCCCCGTGGACGCTAGGCCAGGCGGGTAGCCCCTGCGGCCTGGGCTCGGGAGTCGGGAACCAGCCACACTGGGTGTCTGGAGTCTGCGCAGAGACGCTTGGGGAGGGGCCTCCTGGGAGAGGTAAACTGAGGGGGCGGTGCCCCGGGGCTGACCTAAGGAAGATGCGCAAATGGAGAGGGCGCGCTGGCCAGGCAGCACCTGGAAGGAATCGTGTCGCCTAAAGAGGCTCTCCGGAACCACCCGAGTCAACAGCCCGCAGGTGAGGAGAGCCTGATTCTCCTTGCTGTGTGTCTTCCGCAGAAAGCAGCACCGGCTGTCCCGACGGGAAGACCAGGGAACGCAGAGCTGACGACCCAGAGCAGAACGCTGTCCAGGCCTAAGAGGCAGCTCAGCTTTCATCACGTGGTATCTGGATTTGGTTTTATTGGTGCTATTTACTGGCTTCTTCCTTCCCTTCCTCCCTTAAGTCAGTATTACGTTTCTTAGCTAACTGTGCATCCTTTACGTAAAAAGGGCCTCCCCACGCCCCGAGCTGCAGCCTCCCGAGCTAGGCCCAGCCTGAGCGTAGAATAGTCACCGGCCGAGGTGGACACATCTCGCTCTTTCCTCAAGTGAAGGCGGATGGGCTGGGTGATGTCTTAGGAGCTTTTTGATGTTAAGGTAAACAGTTACTAGCATTAGTTCAGACGAAGTAACAGTATTTAGCGTTAGCTTAACTACATCATGGAAAGTTTCGTGGTCCAGGCTAATTTGCTATATAAAACTGCCTTCCACAGCAGGAGGTCTGTAAGGCTGGAAGAAGTCATCACCCAGCCAGGTGGAAGCTGGAGCTTCCTTTTCACTGTCCCGAGTTAAGGGCGCCCCTCCGAGAGGACTTCGTTGCCAGGGAAGTGCAACGGGGTGCTTTCTGCCCACACAGTTAGGAGCATGTGTGCCGAGAGGAAAGCTGCCTTTTGTTTTCGCCAGGTCGGACTTTAAATGATGCCACCAGGTTCCCTGGAGCCCGAGGATCAGAGAGCAGGGCTGCCCCTCTGCCCCTGGTGTGCCTTTGTTAACTGTTTTTCTATTTATATCTACTACATTCAGAGGAAGAAAAAAATGTGACAAAACTCAAATGGTTTTGTTAGCAGGCAGAATGGGGGGCACCCCAGGAACCCCCAAACCTGCTGGTTCTAAATGGGCTCTGCCTTCTGCTGCCTAAAGACAAACATCCTTAGTGTGTAGGACCTTCCATGGAAAAGAACTTTAACACAGTGTGTGACAGAGAGAAGAGGAAGAATAGGGTTAAAAGAGTTTCCAAGGAAACACCAAAGTCACCCGTCCCCTCCTGGGTAAGTGTCCAGCCAGACAGGGTTGGCCCAAAGCGGGGCCACTGAGGCCTGAAAGCTGGTCCAGTTTAAGCCCCCACCCCCCGGTGGGGAACCGCAGCAAAGGGGCAGAGGGGCCAGGCAAGTCTGGAAGGAAAAGAGCAAAATCGAAAGACGAGTCAAGATAAAAACTGATTATCAGCCTCCCCACTTGTCCCTTACTCACATTTCTGGCCCTTCCAAGTGACTCAATGCCCATAGCCTTGAAATGTTATGTTTTCTACCTTCCCACATCCTGCAAACAGATGGCCCTGGCACACCCAAGCATGTACCAGTCGTGCGGCTGTGGGCACTCAACGGGGTAAAGGGGACTGGGGGCCCAGTGGCCATTCCGCCATCCAGTCTTTTGGACTTTCTGGGTCTCTGTGCCCGCCTGCCTGTGCATCTGGTCCCCCGCTTCAGCATTAGAGGCAGGTCAGACACCTCTAAGGCACCAAGACTCTTCTTCCATTTGCCCAAATCATCAGTGAAACTGTCCCACCTGGGATGGCTGTGCACCATTCACTTACAGCCCTGAAAGCTTTCTGAAAAGTGTGCCCATTACATATGGCAACCTCAGCAGACACGGAGTGGGGAGGCCTGTAGAGGGCGCGCTCACATTACCTCTCGACACTATTTGCACACACTTGCCCTCACCCCAAGCAGAAGTGGTCTCCCCAGGCCCTTCCAAGCCAGGAAGTCCTCTGCTGCCCAGCAACAGCTGTGCCAGTGTACAAGCTGCAGCTCAGCCAATGAGAAACCGTCTCCGCCGCCGGTGCTCAGGCTCATCCAATGAGCTCTCGTTCGGAGCAGCCCCTCCCTCCTCACCTGGTCACACATACTCGGCTTCCATGATGTTATGTTTTTGATTGGCCAAGCCAGATGCAGAGCAGGTATGTCTGTGATTGCAATGCTCTTGGCTATCCTCAAAATAGCTCATTTGGGTAGTAAATCAGCAGCCCATTTTGTTTAAAGTAGGCAACAACGTCCAAGATTTTGTTGTTCACGTAATCATTCCTGTGCTGTTGTGATTTTATGTATATTCTTTTGAAATAACCCCTTTCTATTACTTTAGTGGCCCTGGTGAAAGACGGGAAATAAATACATCTGATTTGATCTGTCATGCCTCGGTAGACGTCCCATTATATCTTAACAATATAATTTAATTATTTACTGAGAACATTTTGTGTTTTTACATCTTTGTGATTACTCACATGCCCTTCCATCTTCTCATCAAATCCAAAATAGTATGCAAACAGCCTTTCAATTATCCTTCTTCCATCTTCCCCCACTAGAAGTAATTTCTCCTCCCCCTACTGCAGTTTATTTTATTCTCCTTTGAAATTTGGTTGTTTCTACAGCTGTCCGACCCCCGGCTTAAAGGGTGGGAGAGGTTTCATTTACCTCTGCCTGAGACACTGCCTCATACACAGTCGTGACAACGAGAATTTCATTAATAGCACAATAAAGTGAATATGCTTTTCTTGAAAGCGTTTTGCTGCCAATATGTTCCTGGTGGTTATTCTCGTCATTTTTTCAAATCATTACCTACTTTATCTTGTGAAGATGCCAGCAGCTGTGAGTATCCATTATACATGTTTCTCCTTTACTTGATTGTACAGTTTCATGCTAATTAATTTCAACATAATTTGAGAAAGGTGTACACGAAGAGTACAAAAGAAATCTAGCCTCCTTGCTATTTCTCTACAATGCCATTAACTCTGCTGGGGGTATTGCAGTCTATGTTACAGACGAGAGCACCAATCTGCTTTCACAATAATCACAGTAATCACCACCTAGTTACAAGCACACACAAAAAACCCAGAAATAACCGTCACTTTAATTTGCTTTAAAATCATAAAATAGGAGAAGTGTATAATCCTGTAAGAAAGATGGTAGACTTCTAATGTAGTATGGGCGGGAACCTACTGTCCCTCACGACATGAGAAGATTGTCAAAGTTCATGCGCTAATAAGTATTTGCAGAGATGGATTAAATAGAATTTTCCTGGGGTACTGTGTCAAGGACATTCTACCCAATAATTCAAGCTGTGATTTAGTAAAGTATCCAAATGGGGAAGACAATCTTGTCTTTTACTTTCAGAATTTATAATCTATTAACTGAATATATTTTATTTTCATTTTAGAAGGAATATTAGAAAGAGTGGCTTGGCTATGAACTTCTTAATGGTAGGGATTTTCATATATATCACAATGTAGCCTTTATATAAAGCTGAATAGGGAAACTCCCATATTTATAAAATTTAGTCTATGGAATCCAATCAATAGAAAGTCGTGCCTCTGGGCAAGTATTTTCTTTACCCAGAGATGGCATGTGTTGGCTACCAAGTTGTTAAGAGTCTGTGAAACGGCAGCTATATTTAGACTTGTTTTTCAGGTTCCTTTTTATGATCATTATTAAAAATGTCTGCTAAGCAAAAAAGTAGTATGCGTGATTAAAGCCCTCCCCAGGAGAGGCTGCGTGTGCCATAAGATAAACTTGGATATCACAATAATAAGAAAGATGGCGAGAAATGATGGAGATGCGCCCTGTGAAAGACCCCAGACACCAGGTAACATGCGGGAAGTGTCCGCAATTGGTCTCACAAGCACACGAGGGGGACACGTGATTGATGGAAGGGGAAAAAGAAAAAACGTGCCCCGTTACATGGCTGGAAAACTGAGCCAGGTTTGAATGCTTTTTGGCCCCAAGTTAAGAGAAAGTTAGAAAACTGTTCAATAACGTACCAGCTAAGAGCCATGAAAAATGCCTAGAGAGAAAGTCCAGCACACGTGTGGGTGGGGCCGAGGTTGGAGGCTGCGCCCAGAGAGCAGCTGCAGCCCAGGCTGCCTGCTGGGCTATGCAGTGCCCAGCTAAGGGCGGAAAAGGTTCCAAAGATGCTCACAGCGCTTATTTTGGAAAAAGACATCTAGTAGAATATAGCACAGAGATAGTATTTAGAGAGCTTGAAAGGTCTGTGTCCATGGAATTCAAGGTGAAAATCCACTAGCAGTACTCCAAATTTCTCTAAGAAAATGCAGAGTCTACCTAGATGGAAGGGGGTCTCCTTAACTGATGTACTTTGAAACTGAATCCAAGTGATAGGACTGGAGTAGTGGATAGAAATCAAACGGGGTGGGGGGGAGATAATAAAACTGCTGTAATTTGATCATATTGAAAATCTGTATATAGAAGAAAAAACATCTGGAAAATCCAGAGGACTAAGCCACTCTAAGTAACCAGCCAGAGTTCCTGGCGCTATCACGAACCACAGCTTTCATGATAATACATTGTGACACTTCCAGCATGTCATTTTAGATTTAAAAACAAGCGGTCTTTTGGTAAGCTTTCCTAGCTAGGCTAATTGCAAGAAGGATAACTGCTGTGGTTCAAATGTCTATGTCCCCCCAAATCTCCTGTGTTGAGACTTAGGAGGTTGAGCCACTTGCCAGGTGATTAGGGCCCCGGCACAGAGCCCCCTGGGAAGGGTGCTCCTGCCAAGGGGGCCCCCAAAGCTCTGGATAATCATGAAAAACTCCTGTGCATTTCCTCCTGGGGAAGGAGGGGGTCATCTCATTCTTGAGGGAGCCTTAAACAAAAGGACCCCCAGGTTTTATGGACTCACGGAGTGGGCAAGAGGGAGGCGTGAAATACTAGGAGCTGTCTGAGGGGGGAAACGACTCCGGGTTCTGCTCTCTCCATCAGAAGCCTCGGAAGGGGGGCCTGAAATTCATTACGGCAGATGGATAAAAAATCAGGATTCAAATTAAAACAACATCTCGCCTTGTTGAATCAAATAGTTCTAAAGGTAGGTAGGTAGATAATAGAAAGACAGCTAGGTGATCGATAGGTAATAGAAACATAGATGATTGAGAGATGAAAGATTAATGGCTCGATTGACAGAAAAAACAAGCAAGCAAGCAGGTGGTTAAAAAAGTTTGGGTTCCTGAGTCTTTATCCTATGATCTTTTTCTTAATTTTATTCTTACTTGTATCTTAAAGATAAATTTATGTCAAATATAAAATTCTCAGACGGGAAGGAGATGAGCTAAACATCATCCATTAAAATGATGGGGCATGGAGAAGGCAGGGCTGCTGGTCCAGCGGGGATCCTGGGGGTTAGAGAACAGAGACAATATGGCGGCAAAGACTTTTGGCACATGTGAAGCCCAAAGGCGAGGAGCCGCGGTAGTCTACAGGGCTGGGACCACAGGGAGTCTGTACTAGCACCCAAGGGAACCACGAGGATATCTGCTGCCCAGTCTTTTGTCCCCAGAAGGCTTGGCAGAAGCAACTTAAGCTCCCAGACCTCTGCCCCAGAGTTTTAGGAACTGAGGGGAGTCTGGATTGATCGCTCCACGCCGCTGCCGCCATCTCCAGCTGGGCCCCCAGACTTGCTTGAGAGTGCGTGAGGGCCAGGCCAGGAGGATACCCTGCACAGAGCAAGTTAAGCCCCCAGGCCGCTGGCCTGGGGATTTTGGACCCGACTCTAGCCTACACCACCACCTCCATCATCACCCCTATTACTGGCTCTGGGAAGTAGCACAACCAGGCACCATAGGGGAAGATGCCATTGTTGCCCAATGGAACTGAACAAGTGAGTCCCGGTTGGGTGGGACAGCCAGCAGGGAGCTAGTGCAAGGCGGCCACAGGTCTCAGTGCTGGGGTTCGTGGAACTGAGTAGAGCTGTCACTGGGACCACCAACCATCACGATCACCGGGAAAGCACAGCCCCTACACCACTGTTGGAGCCCGGGACCACACAACCATCTTCTGGACCTTTCGAGTTAAAACGGAGGGAGAGGATCTCTAGGGACAATGTCCATCAACATATCCACAGCATCACTACCCAGTGGTGGTTCAGCCTAACAGGGCCGGAATTGGTTAAACCACCAACCCCCAACATCCAAGAAGGAGCACCCCAAAGAGATGCCTGCCAGTACCAGTGCCACTATTTCCCAACACTTAGAAAAAATCAGAAGACCAACAGGGAGAAAGAAAAATACAAATAACCAAGCAAGCCCTCAGGGGAAGGGCACACCACAAAAAGAAAATCAAGCACCAGAACTCAGCAACGATGACATGGAGGAACTCTGCCTCTCTGACAGAGAATTTAAAATCATCATGCTTAAGGAAAAGAATGAAATGAAAAAAATAATTAATGAACTGAAAAATGAAATTGAGACCCTGAAGAAGGAGAATAAGAGTTTAATGGAAGAACTAAAGAACTCTGGGAAAAGCAATGAAAACAGAATCAATGAAATGGAAGAGCGCGTCAGTAATCTCGAAGATTCAGATATTAAAAGAATCAAAAAGGAAAAGGAAATAGAAGCACGGAGGGAAAAGAATGAAGAAACAATTCAAGATGATCTGACACCATGAAGAAAGGAAATATAAGAGGTATGGGAATCCCAGAAGGAGAGGAGAGGAGAGGAAAGCCTTATGGTGTTTCCTCAAACTGCTAAAAATGGAGCTTCCGTATGACCTGGCAATACCACTTTCGGGAATCTACCCAAAGGACACAAAAACATTAATCCAAAAGGATACATGCACCTGTATGTTCATTGCAGCACTGTTCACAATAGCTAAGACATGGAAACAACCCAAATCCCCAAAAATAGATGACTGGATCAAGAGGATGTGGTATATATACACAATGGAATACTATTCAGCATTCAAAAATGATAAACACATGCAATTTGCAGCGACATGGATGGAGCTAGAAGGGATCATTCTCAGTGAAATTAGTCAAAAGGAAAAAGAAAACTATCAAATGGTTTCACTTATAACAGGAATATGGGGGAACCAAATAAAAGAGAGACATTCATCGAGAGGGGGGGGATGGGGCACAAAATGTGGGAGAGGGGAGCACAAGGGACTATGATGACAGTTCACTGGGGAATTGGTGGTAGGAAACCTACGGGGAATACACAATAATGTAAAAGACATAAGAAATAATAACAATAAAAATAGAAAAAAAAAGAATTGCAGTTCCAGTGGTGAACTTAATGGAGTATCCACAGATGTAATTTATAATGATGCACACCTGAAATTTACACTGTTATAATGCACAGCTCTTTCAGGAAAACATTCTGAAAAATAAAGGACCAGCTAAAAGGTAAAATAACCAGAAATAAAAATCTCTTACTCTATGGTCATTCTGTTCATATGATAGAAACGAGAAGGATTGGAAAGGCCAGCAATGACAACAGCAGAGGAAGAGGGAAGCGGCTGAGGCAGCCTTTAGGAGCGCACACAGGGCCTGGGCCCACACTGCGTCTCAGGCGCAAGTGCCCACAAAGCTTGTCAACAAATATTTATAGCAGCACTATTCAAAACGATGTGAAAATGATACCGGCTCCCATGCACACACGACTGGATAACCTGAGGCTGTATATTCTCACAGTGGGATATTATTTGGCCATAAAAGTCAGCGAAGCCCCCAACGCGCCCCTCCATGGAGGACCCTGGCACACGACGCTAACGCAATGGCTAGTCACCAAAGACTTAGGTTGTGCGATTCCGCGCACAAAGTCCAGAGTGGGTCTCCGCAGGAACAGGGCATGAATGAGTGATTGCTTCACTGCGGAGGAGGGATGTAAAGAAAAGAGGGTGGCTCCCAAAGGTGTTGGGTTCATTCATTGTGAGGCAATAAGAAGACTCTACAGTTGCCTGTGGCGAGGGCTGCACTTGCCTGGGCACGCGTGAATAGCGCTGAATTGTGCACTTCAGGACGTGAATTGTATCGTGTGGGAATGACATTTCGATACATCTGTGCAAGAACTGAAAAAATTATAAAAGCAAATCCAATGTCTTGTCGCCATACTTTAAGAGAATTTATTTGCACAGTTTTAAAAAATATATTCCAGTAATTGTCCGAGAATAATTTGTTCATTTGATCAAAGCTATAGAAGGAACATCAGGGGCGAGAAAGAACAGAACTAGTGAGGATATTGCCAAAAGGAGCTTGATCAGAAATAACAGTGCTGTGCTTTTAATGGGAGTCAATAGAAAAAAATCCTGATTTAAGTCCTAGTGATTCCCCGCTGCACTCGTTTCATAAACACGCATAGAAACACCCACGGCATCACGTCAGTGCCAGAGGAGCCAGGAGTTAATCCACGACGATTAGGCTATCAGTAGTCGGGATAGTGTGATACTAATTTTCAGAGAACGGAACACATGAATATCATTAGACTCGGCTATAACTTAAAGTGATGCTCAAATTGGGGTTGTGACTTTATGGCATGAAACAGTCCTTGACTTTCATAATTCTTAAGCACTTTCTTTTATCATTTTGCTGATGTATGTTCTATTTTAAAATCGGAAGGATAATAGATGTGCTTCTTAAACTGTAAATTAGGTTTTCTATCAGAGCCTTGTCAGAGGCCTAACAGGTGACCAGGCGGTGGTCTCTTCTCTGCGGCTCTCCTTCCCGTCGGCTTCTCAAGGAGAGAGGGTCAGTCGAGGAAGTGTGGGAGATCGCCGGGTCCCTCGGGAAACATCTTAGGGCTGTAATAACGTTTACTGCCGCCATCATCATTTTATGGTCTCCAACAGCTTAAAAGCAGAGCTAAGCTTTTCTGTCACGTGTATTTTTATTAATCAAGGGCATTTAGAGTTTGAATGGATATTGTAAATCTGGAAGTCTGCATACTTCTGATTTGGGGGAGGCCAGTCTTAAAATCTAGAGAAATAAAGAGCCTACCACGATCGTTAATTGGTTTCATGAAAACAGGACCTACCTGCACGTTGGAGTGTGTTTTCAGTGAAATGTATTGTTTATTGCCATGAAAAAGAAAAGCTGGCCCATTTGTGTGATTATGGAGCTAAAATAGTGCACATAGCGCACAGGGTGAGGTCGTATAAATACTTAACATCAGAACATAAATCAAGGTCACACTTTGCTGTGAAACAATATGATACTCAAATCAATGCGCCCCTCTCAGGATGAAAAGCAAAGTTTGTGTTTGAAAAATGCAAAACTAATCTGCTTCCTCCATTGATTATTCACTGCTCTATACGTAAGATTGATTTTAAAATCTGATACCTCCAGCTTCCAACAGGACACAAATACCTACTCACAAAAGGCAAATGAGTCTCTGGAAGGGAGAGAACGCCAAGTGAAGTCCCTGGGAGCCCTTTCATACCTGCTCCGTGGGGGCCCCGAGATTATCGTTTTTCAAGGTCTCTTGACAAACACCCACACAGGTCCATGGACTTCTGACCTTTCAGACTAAAAATCACTGAGTCACCGAAGAAGAGACCTCTTGAGGCCCTGGTGACTTCCGCCCCGGCCCTGCCCCTCGGCTCTCCCTGGTGCAGGCAGACCCAAGCCTGAGGCCCCCAGGTCCTCAGCGACCCCTCATCCGGGAGCTTTCCAGAGGGGTCCTCAGCGTCTCCGCAGGAGCAGACCACGCCTCAGAGAGGGCTGCCCCCTTCAGCGTTTCCTTGCTGGGAGTAAGCGGCCTTCCCCTCCCAGCGTGCTGAGCTGTCCTCAGGCTGACGGGCCCCAGCAGGGGATCTGCTCCCGCCGCCGCTAAGCGCCAAGCTGGCCAAGCTTTGCTCCTCTGAGTCCCCGTTCAGCAGTTATTTACTGGGAGTGCCCTAAATGCCAACTAAGGGACAGTGGACGCGACAGCGGAGGCCCTGCTCGCGGAGACGCGCCTCCTTGTGTCTCTAAAGACGTTGCAAGGTAGGCAAGGTTAGTGTCCCGCAGACGGGCTTTTCAAATTACTGGGCTTTTTCTTTTTTTAAAGATTTATTTATTTATGCATACAAGCTGGGGTGCAGGGCAGAGGTGTAGGGTGGTGAGAGGGTTCACCAGAGACAGAGTGGCAGCACAGGCGGATGGATGGAAACACACTGCTGAGGGGAGCAGCGGGCGAGGCAGGAGAGGTCTGCTGCGCCATGTGGGACTCTCCCCACCCGGGCATCGAACTTGCATCGCGCTGCTGACAGCTCCACAGAGCTACGCCTAACCGCTGCGCCACAGGGGAGGCCCACTGGGCTTTTTCTTAAGCAACGGGCTCAGCCCTTGGGCGCGATCTCCCGGCCTATCCGCTGGGAAGCCTAAAGCCAGCGCAGCGCCTGGCACACGGAGGCGTGGGGTGAAGGGTGACTCAAAACCAAAACCGACCTCGGTTTCTAAAGGGAAGAGAGCGCCCCCTGCTTGTGGGGAGCCCAGTGCGGCTCCTCTTCTCTCTATTTAAAGAGACTCAAAAAGAAGAGACACAGGAAAGGCGCTCTCCAAACACCTCCGCCAGCTCGCCTTGGTGGCTGACCGGTCAAACGCGGCCCTGGCGGGGCTGCGTGCCGCAGGGCGCCGAGGATTTGCCTGGGCTCTGCCCAGGGGGCCGAGGAGCACTTCAAGGGGGAGCTGAGCGGTTCTTCTGGCATTAAGTAGAGGAGTCGGAGTTTCCAAGGCCGCAAGTGGGAGGAGAGCTGAGTCAGAGAAGCGGGCAGGACGGCTCCCGGGGCGCGGGGAGGCTGGACTCTGGCGTGAGCGGGCAGCGGGCACGGTGCCATCCGTGGCACCAGCCAACGTGCGCCGCGCCATCTGCCCTGAAGGGACGCAGTTTCCCATGTGACCCTCCCAAGTCACCGTCTTGCTTCAAGCGGCACAACTTGGCCTCCCCACGTTCTGCCCACACTGCCCCCGCGCGTGTGGCGAGCACATCCTGGCGCCCTCACCCACCGCGTTCCTGCTCTCCCGCGCGCGCCATCGTCCGTGCCCCAGAGGGGAGACGCCAAAGCCTCTCCAAAGAGCTACAAACCCTGCGCTTGCTGACCTGCCACGCCCTCTCCTCAGTTCCTGCCCCTTCCTCCTTCCACACAGCCTGCTTCCCCCGGCCATGCTGGCCTTCCTCGGACGCCTCGCCCGTCGCCCAGGACACGGCTGGCTGTGCGCCACCGGCCGACACTGCTGCTCCCCACGAGCCTCGGGTCTCCGCGGCTGCCCCGCTGTGCCGCCCTCTTCTCGCACTCTGATTTTCCCAGCGACCCTCTCGACGTCCCCAGCATGCCAGGCCCATCCCTGCCTCTGCCGCGCTCTGGCCCACCATCTGCTTGAAGCGCCCCCTCAGTCACCACAGTGAGGCCCCACTGGACTGCTCACGGATAGGAGGGTGCGGGCTCTGTTTCTGCTTGACCTGGGCTGTGGTGCTGCAGGCAGATTCCTGGGGACCCTGGGGCAGGCGCTGACGCCCACACACGTATCCCCAGGGGACATGGCTCACAGGGGGCGCCGTCTCGGCAGGGGTGGGTGTCCTGAGTTTGTCCTCCTGGTTGGCAGCTACGATGGGCTGCGGCGGGTGCACGAGCAGCTGACTCGTCTTCAAGCCACTCTTCTCCACTCAACTCAATACTGGCCTTGGGTGCCGCCTTGGCTTCCTGGGGTCCAGGGTCTGGACCTGCCCTGAAGCCTCGCCCTTGCTTGGCTTCTCCCCTCCCCTTTGCTTCTCTTCCCCTCCAGGGACCTCCTGGACCTCCCTCCACAAATCACTTGCACAGGAATCCCCCTCAGGCTGAACCCCTGGGCAGCCACAGCTAAGGCACACATCAACATCTGAAGGCTTATTTTCCAGAAAAATATTCCTATTTTAGCCTTTGAGAGCACTGTGTTAAACATGAAAACACCCGAAGCTCCATTTATATTACCATAGGCAAAAAGATGAACTCATGCTTAACCATCCATTCTGTTAAGTGAAGGTTCAGTAATTCTAATTTTCTAAGACACGAGTAGTATTTTTGCTACTCCCGCATAGACAACAAACATGTCTCTTGTCCCCACAGTAGATTCATACCTGCCAGAGTGACAGAAAAAGCACTGGTTACTGTAACTATTAGTAAATATGGAAGACTAATTCCAAAGAAAACGAAATTTTGGAGACTATATATTATAAAATTCATTTAAATGTATAATATCCAACATTTCTCATCCTGCGTCTCACTTCAGCGCTTACTCTCATGGCCTTTGGGAGGGGAATTGGAGGTTTTATTATGTGTTTTCTCATTAACCGAGAAGATTCTCAGAAACAGGAGGTGATGTGAAAATTCTCATGGCTCTGGAACTTAGAAACCACAGCTAGGTTTACTCTCAGGTCCCTGAGTCCTAACTTAATATCTATACTCATGAGCAGACCAGGAAGCAGGAGATGGGCTCTTGATCACGAAACCATTCTCACTCCTAGGAACACCAATTTATGGTTTTATTGAATGCCATCTGGTCTTAGAAATTTTATAATGCAGATCAATGGCAATCACCAAACACGTCTGCATTCCTGGGGGCTACTTGCCCTATTCAAGGCATGTCCTCCTATCTATTCTCCCATGAAAGGAATAAAGGATATTCCATGTCACTACATGCACAGGTAGCTCAGGTTTCGCTCAATGGTGAGGGACACAAAACCCTTTTATTTTAATACTAAAGAACAAAGTTTCCCTGAAGCATAGAATTTTTCTGCATGTTGGGTTAAAAGTATGCCATTTTCTGAGCGAAAGATACTCATATACTATGTACATTATCTGTGTACATTATTTTTCTTCTAAAAAAAAAAGATTGAAAATAGATTCTATATTTTATAGATACATGATTATTTTTATTTGTCCAAGTCTACAAAAATGGTTTCTTTTCAGGTTCTGGACATCAAGATCTTCAGACTCACTAAGACAGCTCACGTATGTGAGTGGGCGATGATCGCAAGGTTTTGAGGATGTCAGCTCAGTTAATTTTCACATCCTTATTTTATTTTATAGGTGAAGAAACTGTGCAAAAGAAAAATAACTCGCGGGCCTTTCTGGTGGCACAGCGGTTAAGGATTGCGCTGTGGAGCTGTCCACAGTGGCGACGCAAGTTCGATGCCCAGCCGGGGATATTCCCACAAGGCGCGGCAGACCTCTCCTGCCTCGCCCACTGCTCCCTTCAGCAGTGTGGTTCCATCGATCTGCCTGTGCTGCTCCCCACTCTGTGTCTGGTGAACCCTCTTGCCATCCCGTGCCTCTGGCCTATATCCCAGCTTGTATGCATAAATAAATAAATCTTTTAAAAAAAAAAAGAAAAGAAAAGAAAAGAAAAATAACTTGCTTGGCATAGAGCGTGGACAGCCGGGATTTCCAAGCCAGCAGCGGTTCTGCCGTTTGTACTCTCGATGACCACGGCACAGCGCACGCCACCTGCGAGCACCTGAGGAGCCACACCCCGTGCCACACTCAGCCAAGTGATCACTTGGCAGCGAGCGGAAAACGGGGCAATTCAAGACCAGGGTTTTAAAGTACTTCATGGAAGCTGAGCATATGCCACAGTCAATAGAAAAAACGACACACATTAATATCTAGTTAGTCATGCGCAAGCATCCGCTGTGTGCACAGCACAGGGACCGAGCTGGAAGAGGCTTTGCAAATCATACGTGACAAATTATCTCATTTTGCAAAGAAGGTAAGAGATCAAGAAAACAAGGACTCTCAAAACTGTACAGCGTTCTGACGAGAAGGCTAAAAATAAAACTGTACTACTTTGAAATGAAACCACTCTCTTCTACTGTCTCATTTATACATAGCAAGCATGTCATATTTATGTATTGAAGGATATGTTCCTTAATCTGCCAGTGACAGCTTTATTTTATTTTCACCAAATACAGAGGTACCAAAAAGGATAACATGAAACGGAAAATTAAAGGTCAGTATCAGTATCACTTGAGAACACAGATAAAAAAATTCATAAATAAAATATAGCAAACTGACTCCAAGCAGACGATCATCTCAACATACATAAAATTATAAAATAACATCCAAAACATATACTGTAGGCACATCGAAATAGATCACTGCATGCACTTTATAAAGGGAATCTAAAGTAAACCTAAAGATGTATTGCTAGACAGCATTTATGCTATTTACTTCATAGCAAAATACTAAAGACTCTCTTTGTGGGAAGAAAGCGTGAATATCCATGATTATTTATGTATTCAACAATGAACTAAAACTCATCCCCATTCAGTAGGCAAGAAAAATGTTCCATGATTTGGGAAAAAAGAAGAAAAATTTTCATTCACATAGGATGCGACTATGTATGCAAAAAGTCCCAATACTCAACACATACATTATAAAAGTAATAGGCAGCGGTCTCCTGAATAAAAATATAACTGTAAGTCAAAAATTAGAACACCTTAAAAACCATACCATACGTATTGGCATAAAAATGTATTATGAACTAGATATTAAGACCTCTGTTGAGAATATTCTCCAAGTCTATGGAGAGAAAGTAAAGGAGACCTAATAATTCAAGTGATACAGACCACCTTCACAACTTAGGGGTTTCAATGTAATGATGCCCATTCTCACCGCTGGAGTATATATATCACTGCAATTCCAATCTGAATCCAAACTTATTTTCCCTAGAACTTGGCAAACTTTACATAATAATTTAAAGTTTATGTGGAAATGCAAAGGCCCAAGAACATCCAAATCACTTCTGAAGAAAAATGTTGGCAAACTTACATTTTGAACAGCAACATACAATGCAGGCATAATGAGGAAGCAAAAGAACAGAATACTGAGTCCAGAAACATAGCCAGACAAGCAAATGCTCAATCTATGGGGAAGGCTATACCAGGGGACCATGGGGCTTTTCCAAAAACTGGAGCTGAGTCGGTCAGGTGTAGATATGCGGATTGGCAAAATGAGACTTGATCCTTGATACTCCAGCTGATTCAAAAATAAATCCCAGGACTGCACATCTCTTTGTAAAAAATAAGGGAATTTTTATAGCTTCAAGACAGGGGTTGATTACTTAAGACCAAAAAGGTACTAAGCAGGAAGGAAAAGATTGATACATTTGACAAAATTAAAATTAATATATTTTGTTTATGAGAAGACTACTAATTGAGTGAAAAGACAAGTGACGGAAGGAAGGAGATATTTACAAATGTACAGTCAAGGAAAGAGCTGGAGATCTAGAGAAGAGTGCTCTCCCAAGTCAATCATGGAAAAGCAGGCACTTGATAAAAAAAAAAAAAAAGGGCAGGCGTGTATAATGGGCACTTTGTAAAGATCTCTACATGACCAACTGACAAATGAACAGACAATCTGATTATCGATGTATGTAAAATGAAACTGTAGCATTGTACTATCCCCCCCAGATTTGCTCAAATTAAGAAGTCTGACAATAGCGAAAACATACGTACTTGCTTAAAATGCATAAAACACTTCTGTAACATGTACTTGTCTCTGTAAAGGAGGAACTGCAAATTCACTACATGCCCTTTTGACTCTTAAACTACGATTTATTACTGATTCAATTATGACTTAAGCAAACACAACAACAACAAAGTGTACACGAGGGCTCGTGCGTCTAGAAAGTTTCCCCCCCTTGTGTGACTTAATGAGTAAGAAATCCAGTGTGCAAAAACAATGTTGGTGGTGTAGCAGGGCGCCCAGTATATGGAGCCTTCTGTGTATTTTTGCAGGTGTCCCAGTTCTCAAAAGGAAGACAGGAATGAACGTCTCAACACTCACACATGCGCGGGCCCTCCCTGAACACCACACGCTCAGGGTGGTTCAAACTCCGGAAGGACAGGTTTCCCCCGTTAGCCGAAGGAGGCGAGAGACCGGTGGCACCGGATCCTGGTGGTGTTCAAGGGGAGCAGATGCACAAGCTGAGGTGTAAAGCTGCACTCCCTAAATTACCTAGTTTTGTAAGTAAATAGCAAATCAATAAAAATTGATTTTAAAAAGTAGTGTTCTTAGGGAGACTTTCTTAATCTGAAGTAGAGAAGCAATCACCATTATAAGGAGTGCTCTTTATGGAGAAGTTTTTTGAGTGTTCCAAGCCCCCCCCCCAGATGATTTTAAAAGTCATACCGACAACGCATAACCTCGAATGAGCTCACGTGGAGCAAAGCAGGGCGGAGGTGACAGGCGTGCCGCTAGAGGGGCGGCTGCAGGGAGGGCCCGCTGTGAGGCCAGGGAGGCCCGTAACTGGTGGTTTCTGCTAATGATCTTCAGCGGGTTGGTCTCCTTTTTGTGAACCTTTGTTTTCCTACGATTTCCAGGGGTTTAGGAATATTTTGTTCCAAACTTGCCAAGGCACAGATACTTTTCTGCATTTGCTTTTGTTGGAGTCAGGAAACCAATGGAAGTCTCCAGAAAGAAGCTGGTGTTAGTGGAAATTTGTGCCACTGGTACATGTGCTGCTTGTCCTCACTCCAAACCCCAATTTCCCTGCTCTGCTAAGGCCCCTTTGCTCTTCCTTCTTGGGGGTTCTCTCCTCTCCCCTTGAATAAATCTTCACTTTCTCAATTCTTGCAAAAACAAACCTTTCAGAACAACTGCGTTCATCTTCCACACGGTAAATGAATGCTGTGGTCTTTCTAGCTGTGTGTGAGCTCAACCTTCACTTCTAGGCTGTGTTTACTACCAGATGTTAACAATCCTCTCTTCCACTGAATTTTCTGCACAAGTTTTATGTCTTCTTGGTAAGTAGCTGAAATGTTTCAGATGACTGGCTTCTCAATAATATTTTATGGTACTTGTTTACTTCCTATGATATGTCTTATAAATGTGAATAAAATGGGAATGAATATTATTTTGTGTTTAAAAAAAAAGTTTAGTATGGAAGCAAATTAAATATGTAACAAAGGCACTCAGTGTTAAAAAATCAATCTAGAGGCCTGATACTGACCACAAGGCAGTGTTCTGGAGGTAAGCATTGTGGGCCTGGAGTGTGAAAATTTTATCAATGTACTGCAGAGAGTGATAGGCATTTAGGATGGCAGACAATTATGATAACAGTACTTCTACCACATTTTTTCTTCAAAAAGCAATATTCTCTCCCAGTTTCCACAGCAACCCAATCAATTTCTGATTACAAATGCAAGCAAAGCAATTTAGACCCAGACTAGGGAAAATGACGGGTATATTTGCAGATTTAGAGACAATTTGAAATTAGCCAATATCACTCATCTGAGAGGTTGCATTTGATATTCACAATTAAGATAAACACGAAAAACTTAAGACAAATTTCTAACTGCAGGTAAACCACATTTTATCAGAAATTCTGATTTGTCTTGCAAAGATAAAAAGATTTCAACACTGATGTTAGATGAATGGTATCATTTAATTTTAGCAGTTGAACTGCATTAAAGCAGAAACAAATGACAGCTAGACACCAATGTCTAAATGACTAATGGGAACATGAATAATCTCTATTTGTTTTAAAGGATTTAGTTGCCAAATTGCAGCCTAAAATACTTACATGAACTTGTTTTTATAGACCTACAACATGGTTAGATGTTCTGCTAGCTTTAAAGTGCTTCCTAAATAGTAAAAAACTTAAAAAAATTGTGAAATTGCTTGAGTCATACATATCACCCAAATAAAAATAATGTATATGGCTTGAAAACCCTTTCACTAATGGGAAATCTTCAGGAAACACATCTTCCATATTGAATTAAGTGCATTTGTAAAACAAGGTAAAGGCCACTGAAGTGATTAAGCAAACACGGAATGGTACCTTGGTGACTTACAAGCGCTAGTATGCCTTCCTGAACACATAACTCACTCCCATAAGTGGCTAAAGCATAGAGGAGAATCCTATAAAATCCTTAGGTCTGGTTTATAGGACAGACCGATTACATATTAGCAGATCTGTGAAAAATATAAAACCACCACGTCGTGAACACTGACTGCATTGGATGTCCATGTTGCAGAGCACGTGCCTGTGCTCCCTGTTCTATCTCATTTATGCGTTATGAGACTTTTCCGAAGCTGTAGTAGTATTTTCATCTGCTAATGAAGCACTTAAGGCTCTGAGAGGTTAAAGCTAATGTCACACACTGACAGAGACTCTATGAAGAGAATAACTTTAATTATGACAAGCCAGAGCGCTTAACGTGGAAAGAGCTTCACAGACATCACAGGAAAGATTTTCTAAGGATTTTACTCTATAAGCAGAAGATGGATGATCTAGTTGCAGATGCTGGGTCTAGGTTTCCCGAACAAGATGTTTTCATGTCCTAGTCAGGTCAAATCACGTGACCCAGAAAAGATCCGTCCATCTTTGGCCAGGCTGAGAAATAAGTGGTGTAACTTATGATTCCAGAATAATTTTAATGAATAAAAGGACAATGTGAATGGCTAAGGAATAATTTTCCGAATGCTATAAAAAAAATTATTAGTTCATTATTGCAGCTTAATGTGCTATTCTTCAACTTTTCAAAATTCACTGACTACAGTGCATATATATGCTTAGGTCAGCGTGAAACTAGCTGTTGGCCCCAGGCTAAGATAACTGTGACTCCTTGACAAGTGTGAAGGAGTCCTAGAGATATCTTTGAAGGAAAATAAATGAAGGCAGACATAAATTTGAGTTTCAAGTGCAAGAAACTCAACAAATGAAGCAAAATGTTAAAGCACTATTTTAGTTTTTAATGAGAAATTCTAAACATTACTAAATGCTGGGTAACCTACAAGGGAGATAGAGAATATGAACAAACATAGTGGATCAAATTCTGAAGACATCACTTTCATAATCCAGTGTAACAACACTTCAATAAATACATGTCATAGCTGTATATTCACTACCATGTGGTATTAAATCAATAATGGGTGTTTTCAGGTTATGAGAATGCTGCTTTTTCCTGTGATACAGTTTACACGTACTAAAATAAGCAACAAGAGTGATTTTTTTTCTCTCTTATTCTATGTAGTATTGGCTAAGAGAACAATTCTGTCATAAGAAGCAGGCTTATACATACTCTGAGATCTTTTGAAGATCCCAAAGAGGACCAGTGGGGTGAACTTGTCCTCTTTGTTATTAACTTCCTGTGCCAACTGGGGGGCAGGGCTGACTAGGTGGGGTGTGATTCTTCCTAGTTCTTGACCCTGGTGCGCTAGTCCACTCCCATGCTTAACCAAGAGAGAAAGTCAAACATCCACGCAAAGATGGGCGCCCGGTGTTCACGGCAGCTGTAGCTCAGCCAGACCTTGGGAAGAACCCAAACTTCCACCCACACGAGGCGCAAGGGCACAGTGCTGGATTCACACAAAGAGCAGCAATAAAGAGGAACAGAGAGCATACACGCACCCACACGGGTGCACCAGAACAAACATGCTGATTGAAAAGAAGAAGCCAGGATAAAAGTGTGTTCTGTCTGATGCATTTGCATGAAATTCTAGAAAATGCAAAGTCATCCGCAGTGATGGAAGCAGATCACTGGTGAACAGGAACTGGGGAAGGGGGGGCTGGCTACGGGGAGGCACAGGGCAGGGGTGCCGACGTTACTTTGACTTGTGTGACGGCGCCACAGCTGTAGTGTCAAAACATGCCCATTGACCTATGTTCTAGCCATTGACATGTTATCTATTATTGGAACCCAATGAAGCTCTTCTTTTTAAAAATAAATACTAACACAAGCTATTATTTAAAATAACTATTAAAATATTTAAAATGAAGATTTAAAAAGGGCACACTGACCGAGTGTGGGCCTGAGGGGCGGGGGCAGGCACAGGGTAGAGAGGGAAGGACTCGAGAGTCTCCTCTACCGCTTTGCCTACAGCTCTGTGCGTGCACCGCACCGACGACATCTCAACAACATTCTGTTTGAAAAGCCGCTGACAATGGAAAGAGATTGTGAGGCCGTTTCCCTATAAACCCGAGTTTTGAGTTCATTTTCCAGTATTTTAATACATTTCAGCAGCTTCACTGCAACCTACTTCCCTTCGTGATAAAATTCCTATGTGGGCTCAGGGATTGAGGTGAAATCTTTGTCCTCTCCACAGAGTCACATTAACAAGTTGAACTGATTATTTTATAAGACAGTACACACTAAAATGTAACTGAACTTGTCCACACGAGCCTGTCAGCAGGCATGATTTCTCAGACTGCTGACCATCTTCCTTCCAGAATGCCCTACGACCTTAGCTATGACTCTCCACCCAGACACTAAGTGTTTTCAGGACCTTTTATGGGCTTAAAATGGGTCTCCGTGTTGTCCAGCCCCCTGCTTCCAGTTACAGACCAGTCTGGACTGGGGCTGGGTGCCCTGGAGGCCACAGGTGTGGGGTCTGATTCAGTCCCCTGAATCCTGTGGGCTGTCTCCCAGCTCTCTCTCACCTTCAGCTGAATCAGTCGGGGACTCAATCGGGGAGGTCGTGGGCTTGCCAGCATCAGCTCTGGATAAACCTGGCATCTGCACTGTGGTGTCAGCGGAGGGACTTTGCGTCCCGCAGACCGCATGCTCCATGCGGACTCGCGCCTGGGAGCGCCTCCTAAGAGTTTACCTCCCTTTGGTTTCACGGGTCCGAACTAAAACACCATTGCTGTGATTCTTGTCCAAGGATCCCATGGTGACAAGTTTTAAATCAGTCAAAATAGCTTCTAGCCACAGAAATAGAAGAGCAAAGGTGACCGAGACAAAGGTCTTTGGCGAGAAAAGGGAGTTCTTCCTCAGTCACCCCTATTTTTCTTTAAGTGATGGATTGAGAGAGATGTTTAATGGGTGGAGATGGCCACCTTGGAATAGCTCCACAAAACAAGTTTGATTCAACCATCAAGAAACAAGAATCTCCTCCGTCCAGAGCACTGCGGTGTCGAGTACTGTGGGGAAAGAGGATATGTATAAGACATGGGCCATTTAAACTTTATGCTTTGGGGCCTCCCTGGTGGCACAACAGGTTGAGCGCAGCGCTGTGGAACTGTCGGAGGTTGCAGCGCGAGTTCGATGTCCGTCAGGGGAGAATCCCACGAGGCAGCAGACCTCTCCTGCCTCGCCCGCTGCTCCCCTCAGCAGTGGATTTCCGTCAATCTGCCTGTTCTGCTTCCTATTCTGTCTCTGGTGAACCCTCTCACCACCCCACACCTCTGGCCTGTACCCCAGCTTGTATGCAAAAATAAAAAAATAATAAATCTTGAAATTTATGCTTTATCATCTATAAGCTATACTTGATGAACTTCCAAAAGGTTTCCATTATTTGTTCCTAATGGCAGGTGGTCACTTTGTGTACACAAATCATTGTGACTATGACATGTAACATTGTGTAACTCTGATCCCCTGTCATCGTGAGTAGACTCCATGTATCATTTACTCAAGGAATTCCAAAGGGAAATCATGTATAAAAAGGGGCCTCCCTCATTATTGCTGAAAATTATGAATATTTCACACAACTGTTGCTTTTTTGTGTCAATAATCAATACAGAAAATTCAAAAATATATTTAAACATAATGCCATGCTTAGTTCAAATGATGTTGTGCTTCTGTGAAAACGTGTGTCATTTTACTTAATTTTGAAGTAAAGTTACAGTTTTACCATGCACAATGTCTGTTTTTGTTTTCTAAATACAAAGCGCAGGACATAGAAAATCTAGAAAAGGATTTACCGGCTGTCTCCGGGCTATTTACTCATAGCTCCTTGAATTGCGAAAAGATCTGAAATATACTTCTCTGTATTTTCTCTTCTAAGCAAAAACCACAAAAGGAAGGTGGTTAGCCATGATCTATCTTGTATTTCTTATTTTATTTGCAGTTTATTATATAATCAGATTTTTTCTAGTCTGACTTTCTTACCCATGCTACATCAATGACTGATTTGAACTGGTTTAGGAGCATAGTCTAAAACATAAACTATTACTTATACAACACAACCATCCTAAATAAAATAATCACATGGTTTTTGCTAAAAGTCAGTAACTTTGGTAAGTAAGGACATCCATGGTTAATGATGTTTAAAATTTTTATTTGATTAATGCCTTATATATGTGGATAGAAAACTTGAAAGTCTCTCCCTGAACATAAATTTTTTTCTACCACAGACAAACCAAATTACATCACACATGCTTTTAGAGTTTCAATTCCTAGATCCCAAATGTTAAACCTAAAAGTCTCTTGCCTCAGTCTCTATCTACAAAGTCAGCAGTCACCTGTATATCAAACCTCGGTGTGGTGCTCACGAATATGTGGTAACTGTCCAGTTGAGGTTGGGTCTGCATAACCCTCCAATTCCTCACCTGGGAGACTGACCTTTAAGTCTGTTCTAATTAGGAAAGTAGAAGAAAAACCAATAGGTCTACTCAGTTTCTCTTTTCCAAATTTCACTTAGAGGGCATTGCATATGAAATGAACACATTAAAAAATATGTATTTCTCAGAAAACAAAAGTGTTGAAATGATAGAGACAAATTCTAGAATTCTGGGTGCCTCTACGAGGTATGAGTCAAGACTATCACCCATCATGAAGTCATTTTTAGAATTCTTAAAACAAGAATTTGACAGGACCCACCCCCAACACACACATGTTAAAGCACAAGACTGCATCTTGACAAAATTTTCTCCATTGTTTTCTGATTCTTGTTTGTCACTTGTTTTCTTTTGCATTCTTTCAACTTATGAATCAAAAGCACACAAACTGTGAACATTTCAGCATATAAAGCGACTACTAAGTAGGGAGATATGAAATAAATAGGAGAGGACAGCAAAATGTATCTGCCCATTTCAGACTGACCTAAGGAGGGTGTAGCCCATGCCATCGTGGCTTATGCTATCAAACAGAACAGTGCTCTCGTGTAGATAGTCTCTGTGCCTTCTGCATGCAGTGAGTCCTTTTAGAAGTTTCCATAAAATATTTCTAGATCTTATTCTAGACAACAAATAAATCCAAGGAGCTAAATAAAGCTATAAAACCCAAATTCTATAACCGCCAAGCATTAAATCTATTAATAAAAACTCCCAATCAAAACATGATCATAAAGCCCCAACCACTGGGGAAAATATGCTTCAAGAAAACAGCCATCTAAAAGTAGAAGGCAAAAATACAGTTTCATATTTTTACCAAAAATAATAATCTGTGAAAGATGAAGATATTTAAAAAGAAAGCCTTGGGCTACAGCAACGTGGCAGGTCACAAAGTTAACATCCAAAAATCTGTTGCATATTTATATACAAACAATGACAAAAGGAAATCAAGAAAATAATTCCACTTGCACTAACTACAAAAAGAATTAAATACCTTGGAATTACCCTAACCGAGAAGGTAAAGGATCAATACAATGAGAACTACAAGTTATTATTAAAGATTTAGATAGTGACATAAAGGGGTGGGAAGACTTCCATTGATCATGGATAGGGAGAATCAATATAATCAAAATGAATATCCTACCCAAAGCTATATATAGATTTCATGCAATCCCCATTAAAACACCAGCAATATTCTTCTAAGAAATTGAACAAAAAATATTGAAATGTATATGCAAGCATAAAATACCTCAAGCAGTGAAACTGATTCTGAGAAAAAAGAAGAGAAAGAGGCATCACATTACCTGATTTTAAACTATACTGTAAAGCAACAGAGATTAAAAACAATATGACATCAGCACAAAAACAGACACGTGGCTCAACGCAACAGAATCAAAAGCTCAAAAATGAATCCACTCACACATCAATACTTAATTTATGATAAAGCAGCTACAAGCATATAATGGGGAAAGGAGAGACTCTTCAACAAAAAGGTACTGAAAAAATTGGCTACATGTCAAAGAATGAACTTGAACCACTGTCTAATTCATGTACAAAAATAAATCCCAAATACATTAAGGATTTAGATTTTAGACCTGTAATAGTAAAGTACATAGAACAAAATTTCAGTGACATGTTCCATGTTCCATGGCATTTGTGATCAAAATGTTTTTGGTAACTTGACCTCTATGGCAAGGGAAATAAAAGCAAAATTAAACAATAGGGATGATCAAGTTAAAATAATTGTACACTGAGAGAGAAAGTATCAGGTGAAAGAGACATCCTACTGAATGGGGGAATATTCACACGGGGCACAACCAACAAGGGGTTAGCATCCAAGGTAAAGTTAGATCTTATATACCATTTAACAATAAAAAGCAACAACCCAATTAAAAAAAGGGGGCTGGATCTGAACAGACAAGTCACCAAAGAGGAGATCCAGAAGGCCAGCGCGTGGAAGAATGTTCATCGTGGCTTCCAATTCGGAAGACTCAGGTTCGAGGCACAGTGAGATGCCACCTCAGACCTGCAAGCATGGGAGTGTTCAAACAGTCCCACCAGCAAGTGCCGGAGCAGCTGTGCGGACCGGAGACCCACCACTCTGCTGCTGGGGTGTGAGCCGTTGCAGCCATTGTGGAAAGTAATCTGGAGCTACCTTAAAAATCTGAAAGTAGGAAACACCTTACAACCCAGCAACCCCACGCCTGGGCATCTGTCCAAAGAATATGAAACCATCAATTCAAAAAGCGAACACGCTACAGAGCTTACTGCAGCACCGTTTACAATGACTAGGAGATGGAAACTAACTGAATGCCCACCCAGAGGTGACGGCTCACAGCACTACTCAACTACAAGGAGAGGGGAAATGGTGCCATTTACAGCAAAATGGAAGGAGCTGGAGGAAGTGCTGTGAAGTAAAGCAACTCAGAAGGACAAAGACAAATGTCGGATATTTATACATAGCAGATGATTAGACAAAGTAAAATATTCAGAAACGCTAGCAGATATTAATAAGTCAAGTGAGGTTTCTGGGGTTAAAGGGGAGAGGGGGCAGAAGAAAGGGCCAAACGGGATATGAGGGTTGGTGGCAGGGGGGAGAGTAATAAAACTTTTAAAGACACTTGGAATAAGAAAATGAATAAAGGAGAGCAAGAGAAAGAAAATAACTAAGAGTAGAAATAAGAAATCTAACATGAAAACCAGAATTATTTTATATAAAGGAGATAGTATATAAACAGATAAACCAAAGGAGCCAAACAAACCACAAGTAAATCTAATTAAAAGTAAAAAATGAAGAAATGAGCAGTGAGAATATGACAGAATATGAACAACCTAGTATGACAAGACTCCAATTTTACACAAAAATCATGCAGGAAAGCTTTTTGGGAATAATTCAAGAGTGATTAACTCTACTGTAAAGGATTTGGTGTTTATTGTTCCACTTTTAAGGATTCTCTTAAAATTCTACCTAAAATGTTTCCTTTTTCTAATAAAAATAATTGCTCAGAAGCGCAATTTAAAAAAATACATTAAATGCGACGTACTAGATAAATTATTGTTTTTGCAGAAGGCAACTGCAGTACACATATTTAATTTTCTTGCTAAAGGAAAGTTTCAGTTTTAGTTTATAGGAACGTCATTTTGTTCTAGCAGCGAAGAAGTCCAAGGAGACAGGTCCCCTCTAGGAATCCCATCTCCCCGCCGGCTATGAATGCCATATCAGTGTCCCTCAATAGTCATACACTGAGGTGCGAACCCCCAAGGTGGTGGTATCTGGAGTGGGGTTTTTGTAGGTCATCAGGGTTAGGCCAGGTCACGAGGATGGGGATTTCAGAATGGGATTAACAGCTTTTCGAGTAAGAGGAAGTACATGTGAGAACACAGGAAGCCAGATTGTCTGCAGGCCAAGAAGGGAATGTTTGCCAAGAACAGAATCGTGCAGCACCTTGATCTTGTACTTGGCAGCCTCCGGAACCACAAGAAACAGCTGTGGTGTCAGCCACCCAGTCTGCAGTAGTTGGTCTGTGGCCCAAGGTGCCCGGGACGCTGCCTTAGCCTAAGTGCCCAGTCCAGGGGACAAGATGCAAGTACTTGTGGGCGACTGGGAGACATTTTCTCCAGACAAATGAAAGCGACAGCAATCGCTTATACTTCGTTTTTAAGTTAAACACATGACGATCATGTACAGGAAAGAAAGGATGACTAAATATTAGACTATCAGATGACATTAACTTTATATTAACATTGACAGGCTGAAGAAGAAAAGCCTTACGGTCATCTCAAAGGTGCAGAGAGCATCTTTGGTCAAGTTCAGTACTATTCACAATTAAAAAAAAATCCTTAGCAAATTTTGAGTAGATTGCAATTGCCCCCAAATTATGCTGTATATTCAATTTCATTCTAATCAAAATCCTGAAAGGGAGTCTCATGAAACTTGACAACTTATCCTAACATCGCTATAGATGGTGATAAAGACCAGAAACATCTGAGAATGACAGCAGATGGGGGAAGCACCTTAGCATGCACCACGACTTGGCAATTTACAGAACTTGGGACCATGCGCTACCAGCTCAGAGAGACACAAATAGGTTAATAGGACAGAACAGAGTCCCCAGACACTACACACCAATGGCACTAGATTTGGGGTTTCCATATGGAGCAGGTCAAAGCAAATCCTTAGCGCTCATCTTCAAAAGCAAATTAATGACAGAGTAACTGATAATCTATGTGAACATAACAAGAAATAAAACATTATTTCTGAAACTAGGTACAAAGGATATTAACCATGAAGAGAGACTTTGATAAATGTATCTATTCAAATTTTCTGTGCATCCAGGAAAATACAAACTAAAAGTATAAAGACAAGACAGAGATTTATGAGTCCATATCCAGAATGTATGCAGATTCTGAGCATATAAATAACATCTACACATCAGTAAGAGCAGGACAGACAGCCCAATGGGACAAATGGGCAAAGATCAGGAATAGATGCACCACAGAGGAAGAGACCCATATAATGAAGAACCTGAGAAAGGAAATGCATCCTTAGCTATCAGGGAGATGCAAGGTTAAAACAAGACCTTTACAGACCCTTCAGACTGGGACAATGCTCAGTCTTCCATCACCCTAATAAAAACTGTTGCAATCAACCCTAGGACAATCGAATCCGAATCTTATTGGGGGGAGGGGGACACAGAGACCACTATTTTTAAGCTCCACAGATGGTTCCAATTTGCAACCAGTTGACAACTACAGCCTTAGAGGATTCTGACTCTTTCCCAGAGGCATACTGAACGGATGCTGAGCTCAATCCCCTCAACACAGGCAGGGGTGGTGAGTGGCTGGCTGGCAGGGTGGAGTGCTCCCATCTGCAGCCTAGAGCCTCTACCCACCAGGAGAGAGTACTAAAGGCAGAGTCAAGCCTTGAAGGTGGAAATATCAATCAAAATTTATTAGTCTTGGGGCCTCCCTTGGTGGCACAGAGGTTAAGCGCTGCGCTGTGGAGCTGTCGGCAGCGGCGACGCGAGTTCTATGCCCTACCAGGGAGCTTCCCACATGGCGCAGCAGACCTTTCCTGCCTCACCCGCTGCTCCCCTCAGCAGTGTGTTTCCATCGATCTGCCTGTGCTGCTCCCCACTCTGTCTCTGGTGAACCCTCTTGCCACCCCATGCCTCTGTCCTGTACCCCAGCTTGTATGCTTAAATAAATAAATCTTAAAAAAAATTATTAGAGTCTTTAGATCCTTAGGATCTCTGACTTTAGAAATTGTATGTCAGATCTTTATAATACAGGAAAAACATATATATATATATATACATATATATATATATATAATTATTTTAACATTATATTTAATAGCAAAAAACCCTGAAAGCAACCTAGGTGAATGATTGAATAAATCATGGTATATTCAGAGGATGGAATTTTGTGAAAGGCTTTTAAATGCCTATGAGAAGCTTGCAATGATATATGAATTATTAGCGCGTTAGAACAAACCCATCAAGTTTCACAGAGATGATAATCATACACAATACAAACTAAATATGTAAGGCGTATGGACATATGTGCATATAGACACATGGGCTATTCATAAGTACATATATACTTGGCCTATAAAAATTTCTGCAATTTGAAGAATTTTAAACATGCATTTAATTCATGTAATTTATGACATAAATATTTTTGGTAAAAAAAAAAATAGAAAATGAAGACTGAAAACAGAAAGAGCAGGAAGCCTGGACTGTCAGATCTCGGTGCTTCTGCCCACTGCCCCTGACCTTCCTCTCTGTCTCCCCATCTCTCCATATCACCAGACATGGCTCCCGCGGCGAATCCCTCCCAGGTCCTACTCCTCTCGGGTCTCACAGCGTCACACCCTTGCTCCCCCACCCTGGTAAGAACAGCAGCCACCATGTTCCTATCACGGAAATGAGAACAACCAGAGCCAACAGCCCGAGGGCGCTGTGAATTCTGTTTTTAGATCAAATTGGACCACTGGAAACCTGCATACAGTACCTCATCAGTTTAATCCCACGCAAAATCCAATTCCTCAAGAACCATTTTACTATTGACTACTTGGATCTTAGTGAGGTCGTTTATGGATGATACTTGCTACTTTTTTTGTAAGAAGCAAAAATGTAGATATGGTTGTGTTGCACGTATTTCAAATGCTACGTGACTAATTTCTCTGAGAGATCAGCGTAGAGAAAGTTGGAATCCCCTGTAGGGAATTCAGTCTGCAGGGATGGGTAGGCTACTTCTTCTGTGATAATGAGAACTGCGTAATGTTCTACTTTTGGCAACAGATGCCAAGAAGCTCAAAATTAAATTTGAACTTCAATCAATATATTATACTGACCCTTACGAATGGCAAGATTGATTCTCCTTTTCTTTAGCTCAGGCTTTTTACTTTAATTACATTTTACTTCATTGTTTCACTATTGTCCATTCTATTTTGGTTCTGATCAATTTATTTTCAAAGCCTTGTTTTAATGTATATGCATTTCATGGCTAGACAACTGGCCAAGAAACACATATAAATAATTGCATCAATAAAATGTGACATAATTATTTCTGCCCACAAAGTATTTATTTTAATAAGAGAAGAATGAAAGTCGCCAGTCAGAGAATGGAAAACTACCCAGAGTGGGAAACTCTACTTGTGATACATGTTTTTACAAGTGCCTTATATAAACTGAAATAAAAAAAGATAAAATACAATAAAATAAAATAAAGTGGACTGCAAAAAAGCCAAATCAAAGCTAGAGAAAAACAGGCAAAAGTCTTGAAAAGTCACTTCACGAAAGAGGATGCCAAATGCTCAACAGGCATTTTAAAGAATTTTGAACTTCATTAGTCACAAAGAATTAAATACGCAGCCCACACTGAGATACCGTTATCTACCCGCTGGAACAACGAACGTGCAAAACTAACTACAGTGACTGCTGTGCCTATAGAGCAAACGGCAATGACTTTTCCCATGAGATTGGAGGTGCAGCCAAAGCCCCGAGGGCAAGAGGAACATTCTAGACTGGGAAAATGAGCGGAGCAGCCCTGAGAGTCGACCGAAGTATACGGGGTCTGGGGATCAGCTGGATGCTGGCCTCCCGAACTAGACAGCCACGCACAAGCCCAGGCCAAGGTGAAGAGGGCCACTGCCACGTGGTCCCATCGCTAGCAGAACTGCCCCCGCACTGCCAAGCATTTTAAGCTTGACCATGAATGTGTCATTTTCCTGGACGGGGCAGGTGTGCGGGTCTAGGAGTTGCTTCAAGGACCAGTCTTTCACTGACTTTGCCAAAAAGGGAATGCACAGGCTTGTAGGCGAAAGAGGATGGAGGGTAGCATCTGGGGCATGCCCGTCTGTAGTGCCAGCCTGCTGTGCCAGGCTGGCACCAATGCAGATTCCCTATGATAGGGCAGACGGGCAAAGGATGAGTTCTGGAGCCTTCGGTGGTTTTGTCAGGCTTTTAATAGTCTTTTGTAGCAATATACCCAATGCACAAGGCAGGCAAGGTGGCCGGGGCCAGGAGGCTAGCAGGGGCGCTCTCTGCCGTCACTCCAGCACTCAGCTTTCGCAGCCACCAAGCCACGCGCTGACCCCGCGCTCAGACCAACCCTCTGCACACGCAGTGGGCTGGGGACCCGTGGACACAGCTCCACATGCGGCCTCTCTTGGGCCCCTCGGCTGTGGTCTCCGCCACCAGCCCCGTCCCCCCGTCCCCAAGGCCGGCTCCTCAGCACCTGCCCTTACTCGGTCGTGAGCAGGGCAGCACACAGGTGACCTGAAGAGACTCACTGGCCTTCAACAACCCTTCAGCCGCTCAACCCCTCAGGGCTCCCCGCCTTGGCCCCGGCTTTTGCCTTCTCTAAGTTGGCTGTTCTTGCTGCCCTCCCCTGCCTGGCTGCAGAGGCCCTGGCGAGGGCTTTCTCCCTCAGCCGCTCTCCGGCCACTCTCGGCCTGCCCGTTTCTGCCTGCCCTGGCCATCGCCTCTCTGGGCTGTGGCCGGGGGGCCGGCAGCGCACAGGCTGCTTTTGGCCACACAGGCCCCCCGGCCCCCTCCCATTCCCGTCCTCTGGGTGTACCGACGACACCTCCCACCCCGGGGTCCGCAGCCCAACGTTAACCTGCCAGAGTCCCTCCGCCGTCGCGGCGATGTTAGGCCCAGTCCGTGGCCCTTCACCTTGCGGCAGCGCTGGACGCGCTACGAGTCATGGGCCTTTTTCTTTCCCGACGAGTCCGCTGCCTCAGGGGTCCCGGGCGGGTCCCCGGGGGCGTCTCCTCCTCCCCCCGAGGTCTCGTCCGCGGCCCCCCCACCTTGTCCGCCTCCTGCGCTCCTGCCGCGTCTTCGGCTTTTCCTGCGGCTCCTGGACTCCGGCCACCTCCGATGCTGCCGTGGTGCTTCCACCACTGTCCAGCTCGTGGTCTGCGCCCCTCAGTCCCTCCTGGGGTCTTCGGAGGGCTCCACACCCGCCAACTGCTGGGGCAGGGAAACAGCGGGCAGCACAGGCTCTCCGCGGAGCTGCGCAGACAGCCAGAGGGCAGGCGCCGGCGGGCCTTCCAGCGTCTCCCGTGGCGAGGCGCCCGAGGACACGGCAGGCGGGGGGCAGGAGCGGGCAGGCCTCCCAGCCCCACAACTCTTCACCTTCTCGGGCTCTCCGGGGCCGCCGCTCTGGTTCCTGCTGCTGCTGCTGCTGCGCGCTTCCTCCTCCTGCTCGCTGCGGCTCCGCCTCGCGCATGCGCACGCCACGCCACGCCACGCCGCGCCACGCCACGCCACGCCGCGCCACGCCACGCCCTGCCCTTCCTCAGGCGCGCACACAGGCCTACGAGGCCCATCGCCGAGGCAGTGGGCAGGTAACTCTTCCGCCTAGCACACCGTCCCTGGAAGCCTCTGCTTCCTCTTCCTGCTCCCTGAGGGTAGGGCTTTGACCCGGGCTGCCAGGAGCCCACCCTGCACGGGGCGTCATCCTACAGGATGGAAAGCAAGACGTGCAAGGCTCCCAGGACGCTGGACCTACCTCCCGGGGAAGCGACGCCCACCCCTGCCCCTGGATTGCCTGTAAACCCTGCCTTCCTGTGTGAGAGGAACAGCTTCCATCTACACTTCTGTTATGACTCGGTTCCTGCAAAGCAGCCAAATCAATATCTTAGCATTTAATTTACAAATATTGATCATTACTACTTTGTGTTGAACGGATATACGGCTGGTAAGTGTAAATGTTTCTACAGAAGTAAAGTAATATCATGGAATTATTTCCCTCATTCCCTTAACATTTGAGCTGTGCCGTATAAAGCTGAAGTTGAAGACAGTTTCTCTATCATCAGAACCTTGGGTTCTTGCCCAAACTTAACTGGTTATCATCTCTCCATGCCACAAACAAGGTCTTTAAAGGAAAAAAGAACTGTGCAACCTTCCAATTCTTTTAAGCCAAACATTATAACAGTATGAACATGAATTTCAATCTCAGGTTGGAGGAATTTTGTCACTGCTTGTTTTCCTAGAGAATACAACAACAATTTCAAGAACTTCAAGGAAGCAAAGGAACTGCTTACTAACGAAGAACAGCATTTCACAATGAGATTTAAAAACTACCCATTTAAGTTTATCGTTATTTTGTAAATCATTTGGCTTTCTCATATCCAGGAGACTGTTGAAATAAGGGCTTCAGCTTGCCATCTGATCCAACCTGATCAAGTCTGTTGCTGATCAACGCTGTGCACTTACATTACTAAAGCACTTGCAAAGAAGTATGGGAGTCTCCATTCAGGGTGTATTCTCAATGTCATTTGTGGGAGAGCCCTGGAATGTGACTTAATTAACTTGGAAGTATTTGAAAGAAGGAACTGAATTGGAGTCCAAATACTAGAAAAATGATTTGGGAGTTTGCTTGTGGAACAGAGTGATATCATCAAGAAAAGTATGAGACTGGCATATTATTTTCTGAATAGAAATAAACCTTAAGAAAGAGGCAGAGATAGTTTGACTTTTTAACAACAAAAGATCCACACAGTTAAAGACAGAAATGGTGAAATGTAAATATTGGCTACAAAAAGGAAGGGTTTTAATACTTATGCCACTGAAGTTAATTTGCAAAAACAGTATTGTCTTTTCCTTATCATACCAAGGACAAGGAATGTTTTGATGAGACCAGGTCCTCAGAACTATGTTTAGTAAGTTCTTATCGTAGCTTAAGAAAGAAATAGAACAGTTGTTTGTTGATTGGGGAGATGGATGGGTGGAAGGGTGGATGGATGGATGAATAATGTTTGCAGCTAACAATTATGATTTCCACTAAGCTAAGTGAAAGAATGGCCTATTTTTAAGATCTCAATAAAGAAGCAGATATTACACTAAGAGACTTTCCTTTAAAAATGTGGAAATAAGAATATAATTTCATTCAAGTAAATTGTTCATAAAGAAGGCTGCTTCATCATCATTGCTATACTTTGAGTCTTGTAAGCATATTTTAGACACTTGACATTACCAAAATCCTTGATTTTCCAGAACAATCAATAACTTTAGGTATAAAGCTGTGTTGAAATATAAACATATTATGAATATAGGTATAGAAGAAAAAAGAAGCTGACCAATATTTTACATCTGTAAAGAAAAATAACCTTGAAAAAACCCATTAAGTTTGTAAACATAGATATTGTGTAGAAGAAAAACAAGTAATTGGCTTGAATGGTATATAGCTGATGAATGAGTCATTTTGACTCCCAAGACCACCTCCTTATGTGAAGTACATGCAATAGGACTGTGTCTATAATAAGTAGGAGTTTCAGTTGATTTCCAGGAATTTCAACTATTTTAAATCAAGTGTCACACCTTCATATATATATATATATATATATATATATATATATATATATATAGCAACAGGAGAATATGGCTAGTGGGGAAAAGGTAATCTGTTTCACTCTTGCATTTTAAGGATGTGGTTTAGGAATAAGGTATTAGACTTGCAACATTTATGTAAGCAAATTATGTGACACTGGAAAGTAACATTATTCATTTAACATAATGAGTTGCTATACAATAAGTCAGATCCTCCCAGAGTGTTAAGTTATGCAAATTTGAAAACTGCATTTATTATTTAATCTCTCATTCCCAGACAGGTGCTTTCTCAATAGCAAGATCTGATTTAGAATACAAATTTAAAGCTGTTTAATGAATAGGTTTTAATTTTTTAAAATCACACATGTAGCTAAACCATTTGTGTGCATTTTAAACTCTTTTCCCCCTGCAAATGGTATTGAGAATATTTTATTTTTACTACCACAATAGAACTGAAATACAAATTATATTAATAGGCAGATACTTGAACTGAAACTTGGATTGTTTAAAATCTATCATTTAAAAGGTCTATCTGGAAATACACTTCATATTAAGTTGCCTCGCACTACTCTTACAGGCTGATCTCACTTTGTAATAGAGTTGTTACCGTAAATGCTAGGATATCTGGTTAAATTAGAATTCTTATTGTGGAACAATTAATGAATTTCTGTGACCCTTTGTACAGCAGCACATGTCAAATTTTGCAAGTTTTGATTTCCAAGAACTCACTCTCTATAGGCCCTTTGCTGCATGGGGTTAATTTAGGAATGAATATCTAAAGGGCTTTTTTTTTAAATTTTTGTGTAAGTAGTTTAAGAGTAATTTGGGGTGGTCTGGAAACCATGACTTAGGAGGAGGGTGCTTATATATGGGCAACGTTCAGCACTTGCCCAAGGTCCTTCTAACAGCCCAGCCTGACCTCCTCTCTGTGTTGGCCACTACCTGCAACTGGCTGAATTTTTGGCAAATACCACCCAGGACATGGATTCAGAATCCATCCTGGGGCCATCCGACCTCTGTCACCTGGCGCCCTGACTTGGAGCGAGCGCATTCGTTCAGGAAGATCACTTACGACTGAGTTTTTCATCATGGCTTTGACTGTGAAGCCCTCAGAGACCAGGGAGTGAGGCTGGTGCACCGGGAGCGACTGTTGTGCCAGCAGCTTGGTCCTCTTCGTCGGCATCTTGTCTGGGCATTTGTTTAAGCTCAGGGTCTCTTTTTCTGCCACCATCTTCCTAGAAAATGTCTTGTTCTCATAAAATGTGTAGTAAAAGAGTCAATGGGTTTTACGGATGTGAAAAGGAGGACGGGAAAAAAATGTAAAAAAAAACCGCGTTAGTGGTAGAAATTCAACCCCTCCTGGCGCCCAGGTCGATCCAGATGTTTGGCAGCTCCTAGGTGAAGGGAATTGAGGGAAGGGAGGGGCGGGGAGAGGGCAGGACCTCAGCGAGAGCTGCAACAAGCTTCCAAAGGTAAGCTTCCTGGTTGCTAAGCGACGCGTCAACACTGCGTCCGAATGACCCCGCCTCCCCCGTGACGTAAGTTTCCTAGGTCGTCCGCCGGAAGGACGGCCGGCGGAGAAACTACGAGGTAAAACTACGACTCCCAGAAGGCCGCGGGGCGCGCGCCGAGTGCGCCTGCGCATCTCGACGGCCAGGCGCGCGGGAGGGGCGGCCGGGTGGCTTTAACCCCGGAGCGCCTCTGGTGGGAGGCGCGGTCGGGCGCCGGTGCGCGCAGAGGCCCGTGTCGCCCAGCCGCCGCCACCTGCCCAGTGACCATGATAGGTACGTGGTGCCTGCCAGGCACAGCCCCTCTGCGCCGCCCCGCGCCCGGTTGTGGCGCCTCGCCGGCCCCTGGCGCCCCCCGGGGTGTCCGCTGGTGCCAACCGTCAGTGGCGGGGCGCCGTGTCCGCGCCCCCCTGGGCCCGGCACAGTGTGTGTGTCCTCGGCTCGCACCGCCCGGCGGCCACAGCCCACCGCCCTCTGCAGGCCAGCCGGGGGGAGCCGGCGCCCCGCGGCCACACGCCCGCCGCCCCCGCGCCCCGGGTGCCGCCCGCCCCTGCCCGCCACACACGTGGGCGCCCGCGCCCGGGCCGCCAGGGGACCCCTGTGAGGACGGCCGGCACCTGCGGGGACTCCTGCCCTGGGCTCGCCCGCCCCGACCCGCGGCTTTCCTGCGACTCGCTCCTCGCAGGGCGGATGACAGTGATCCCGAGGAAGGCAACGCCAGGGCGAGCCTTCGCGTGGTGGACGGAGGCTGCCCCGCGGGGGCTTCGCCTGCCGAGCGCGCGGGCCGGGCGCGCTGCCCCGCAAAGTTTGGGAGCGACAGTGAGCGCCGTCCGGAAGCGCCGCCGGCGTCGGGCAGCCGGCCCTCCCCGCGCGCCCCCGCGCGCCCCCGCGCCTCCCCGCGCGCCCCCGCGCGCCCCCGGGTGTCCCCGAGACGCGGGGGGTGCGCGGCGCGGGCGGCGGGAAAGCAGTGCTGTCTGGGGGCGGGACGAGGTGACCGAGGCTGGCTGGAGCGCGGAGCTGGGGGCGAGCCTTTCGGGGACCCTTCCCCAGGAGCGCCGCCCCTTGCCGCTGAGACGGCGGTTCGGGTGGCAGCTAGTGCCTCTGACGTCGGGTGCGCTTTGTCCAGATTTGATGGTTAGGCAGTGGCCTGGAGGATATCAGGTGGCTTCTTCAATTCTTTCTCATATGCCAACTGTTGCTTTCCGCGGTGCGAATACATATTTATTAGAGCGTAAATAATCAGATCCATCCCCCTTGGCAGGAGAAGTATCCACCTATTAAAACCATGTGGAGGATGTGCAGGGATTGTTTATACAGCTGGTCACACTGCTGACTCTGGCAGTGGGCGCGGCTGAATGAAAGTGGTCTTGGGCCACTGTGGACTTCGTTGCACTGAACAGCTCCAGTGAGAGCAGGTAGGGAGGGAAGCCTTAGGGGTGGCATCGCGGTGGATGCCGGTGAGAGGGTGCAGAGCAGAATACATGCCCGAGTTTATTTGTGGGAACTGTTCTTACTGTTAAAGATGATCGCAACCTGCAACTTGCCTCTCTCATGCCTGTGCTGTCTTTAATTGTTAGACCCTCTTAAATCCAAATAGCCCTCTGTTTAAATTTTGACTCATTTTTGAGGGAAAGACAAAAAATGGATATCTTTGGTAGACAGGAAGTCAAGGGCATTGACTTACCTCACTGTCAAAGCTACAACCCCTTTACTTTCTCAAAACCCCAGCATTCTCTCTTTGACTTGGAGACTGTTTCAAAGTGCTTCTGTTTCCCCTCTGCGTTATGATTGATATGTTGAATGCCGGGACCCAGAAAGCTACAGAACCACAATACAGTTGAAGTCAGAAAAATTGTGACTTTGTGGAAGTATGGAGGACTTCAAGATAGTATAGCAGAATAGAAACGTCTAAGAAAACAACTTAAAAGATGTCATTTTTGGTGACTCCAGTAAGAATACATTTTCCCTTTTTTAAATTAGCAGGTCTTTGTGTATGAAAATGATTATTAATGGTGATATTTGTGTAATATTCTAAGCATTCTATAGAACTGGATTTAGGCATTTGTATAATATGAAATATTAAGGTGCACTGATTATATAATCCACGTGATTTTCCACATTTAGATAAGATGGTTATGGATGATATATAGAGAGGTATGGATAGATAGAGTATTGCCAATATTGAAAATTCAAATTCAGTGTCATATATTTTAAAGATTTTTGATTGATTAAGAAAACAGTAATCAGAACATAGTTTCCCTCTCCTTGGTCAACTTAATTTCTTAGGTAACTTATGTTTACAGGTACACATCCACCCCTAGTAATTCCTGCCTAGTTTTTTATTTTATGGATGTATCCAAATTATGCAAATGTTCTCCAATAGATGAGCACCCAGTAGGTGTACAGGCAGTTGCTAGAATCTCGGGTATTTGTATCCATGCCTTCTCTGCATGTGCAAGAATTTATATAAAGTAAATTATACCTTCTGGTCAAAAGATTTGTTGATTTTGGATTTTGCTAGGTATTTCCAACTTATTCTACAAGTCACCCCATTTCACATGTCTGTCTAACACAGCAGTGTGTCAAAGAGCATCCCTGCCCCTCCGGGCTGAAAAATCACAGAAAGCACCCTTTTGAGGACACTGCTTCCGAGCAGCGTGCTGTTGGATGTCCCCGCTCTTCCCTCCCTCTGAGATCCTCCACGCTGGCCCACGGGTAGTGCCTTTGAGCAGTGCACAAGCTGCACAACCGTCCTTGGTGCCCCGTCCTCCCTCACAGAGTTCCCATTTTCCCGTGCTCTGTAAAATATATTTGTTTGCCTTCCTGATGGATGAAAAACTTTATGAAGAGAAAAAGACCTCTCACTTATTATTTCATAAGCTTTATTTTCATGAAAGTTGATCAAATAACTGGACACCTACTGTGCCCAGGACTCCTCTTGGTGCCAGCAATGCCTTTGTGAATAAAGCAGAAACCAGGGTCCTGCCACGGTGGGCATGCAGCCTGCCCACCTGCCCACATGCTCACCTGTTTGTCTTAAATCCGTGTGTGGTGAAGTGAAAGTCTCAGATATCCTATTTCTAGGCAAATATACTGTGTCCTGCTATTTGCCTTGAGTCTAAGCACCCAGGACAGATTCTAAAATCTTCTGTTGTAATGAGGTGTGATGTGTCATAAAAGAAGCTATAAAGTTTTGCATCAATTTCGTGTAATTATATGTAGTTCTTCTTTGGGTTCATCTAAAATGACAACCTTATGCTCTTATCAGTTTTGGGCTACTTCTAAGGCTGTTTCTGCATCTGAATTTTTTTTGAGAAACCTTATAGCTTCATTGCTTAAAAGTACTTTGTAGTAAGATATGCAAAGCCATTTCTACCTCCAAAGCTTCTTTGAAAAGTGCAAAAAAAAAAATTCTTCGAAATGCTTCATATTCATGAAGACAGTTTCAGTGCAGAATACTTTCTTCTATTCGCTTTTAGTTCTTTGATCAGTGAAAATTGTTCTTACCTCCTGTTTCCTCAACCCTTAATTGTGGCCCAGTTCTTGTTCAGTGTTTCTGTTTTAATTTGCATTTAATGAGCTCATTTTAAATGTTTCTTTGTAGTAATCTGAATGGTTTCTCTCTTAAATTATGTAATATTAGAGAAAGAGATTTTTGTGGCAGGAGGCTGACTTACGTTTGCAGCTCTCCCCTCTGGCTTATTTTCTCCATCTCAGAGGGGAGAATCTTGGGGAGAAGGTATTCTGGTGAGATGCCTGTCTCCCTGCTCCTGCGGCCTCATTATCTCTACTCTACCAGGTTAATCCTGATATCTCACTCTCACTCGATGGAATCCTTTCTTCCTTGGATGAATAGCAATTTCAAACCACAAGAATGATTTCAGTGTCAGTTCTTTCTGAGCCGCTACATCAGGTGGTGCTGTGTTGGGGGTCCAGGCGGGTGCTGAGCGTGTACCTCTTACCTGTGCCGAGGGACACAGGGAAATGTGGAGGAGGGCAGGTGAGTTTGAGATCCATCTGGACTGGTAAAATAGGTATTTGGGGTAAGGATTCTGCCCTCTCCCCAACAGAAGCAGGGTCATCGGACAGACGTGAATGTACACACCCACTGTGACTTTTCACGTCTCCCACATTATTCTCTTAGCGTTGATCAAACTTCGTCCCCATTGTACACCTGGAAGCTATTGTTTATCCTTCAGGATCCATTCTAAGTGACGCTCACTTTATATGAGGTTTTCCTTAAAATTGCCACCTGTGTGTCGGTTTCTGATCTGGAGCATTAGGTCCTCCTTAAAGCCGTGTTGTCAGGTCCTTGCTCAGAGATCAGAGGTGTACAGAGGAACAGACCTGAGGCCCTCGCCCTAAGCTCCTGCTGCGGGTTTATTGGGGGAGGTGCTGGCGAGGGCAGCTGGAGAGCCTGGGGAATCGCTGTAGCCCCACAGCAAGCTGCGTCTGCTCCTGTAATAGGCGGCACCTGACACTGAGGTTCTCTGTTTTGTTTCTGCGCTAAAGGGAGGCCTGTGTTGCAGGAGCTGCAGCTACTGGGGCGCGCTCCCCAGAACAGTGCAGGCTGGCTCCTTTCAGGACCAAGTGACTTGAATGTCCAACAAGCTCCTGAGAGCCCCGGGGACCGATGTTCGGACTTTTAATGGCTTCTTGATGATTTCTTCAGTTTCATTGTGGGACTTAACTAGGGTCTCCCTGTTCAAAGTTAACAGCAGCACCCTTAACACTGAAGAGATGAAAGTCACTATGGACAGGAGACAGCAACCTAACCCCCCTCAGACCCCTACACCATCCTCATGGAATAGGGGGGGACATCAGAGCTTAGAGAACTGATGTTGCCGTTCCAACGTTGTTATTATTTATATAGTTGGTGAATACACCAGTCTTTGTAGTAATGAAATGTCTGTGGGGTTTCCGTGCGTAAATAAGATGGCCAGAGATGAAGCCCGTTCTGACTGCAGAGTGGTTCTTTAACTGTGTGGCAGGGAGTAGATGCACTTTTCAGAGCACGGGAAGACAGCCAGCCGTGCCTGAGACGCCTCTGTGACCGGCATAGAGAAGTAGGCCTGGATGTCTGTGAGGTCTGTTTCTGAGGAGAACTCAGGTGTGGCATCTACCTGCGTGTCCCCATTTTCGTCCCTCCGTTTATTTCCTTTCCCACATTTCCTTGCCTTTCTTTGAAGCTGGGATTTTAACATTTCATTGTGCAGCTGGCAGGAGCAGCTGCTGTCCGAACAGTGAAGAGGTGAGCACTTTCTTTGCTTGCCCCGGGGGTTCCCTGCCCCCCACCGGGCGTTGACTGTTGATTGTGGCTCTGAGGTCCCAATGGACTAATGGACCCCACAGCCCGGAATCTCGTGTCTCCTGCAGTGAAACCCTTTCTAGCTCCAGCCTCTGCATTTTGCTCTCAGAGGAATCTGGTCTGATTACAACCTTTCTTTCCTGGACCCCAAGTTTTTGGGGAGTGATTAATTTTGGGTAGAGTGAGAGTTAGGCTCCCTGCGGAGAAATAAAGATTTCAGAGTAACGATTTATGCCCTTATTCCTCTCTCAGCTCTGAGCTCTGGCTTGGGTCTTTCTCTCTCAGCTGTCAGCTTTGGAGCAAAAGGTGCTGATGTGAGCACAGCTGAGGCCGCGTTCTTTGATGCTCCTCTGGCCTGCGCCCCAAGCAAACATAGATGGCACAGTCAGTTGGCACTCCCCAAGTCTGGATAATTATGTGTGGCATATCTAGAGATGTTTTTAAATGAAGGTGCTTGAATTCTCAGTATTGAGTGGGAATTGTATGTGTTTGATCGAACAGTTGATTTAGGCATAATTAGGTGATACAAATAGAAAGTCATATCTCGGGGAAGCCTGACATTTGCTTCCCACTCTTCTTCATTTAGAAATTGGGGAAATGCCCAGCCGCTTGTAGGTAAGGGGATTTCTTCCTTTACTATGGCTGTCCCTAGAGTTTCCTTTGTTCCTCACTGTCCATTTTGTGAGTGTGCGTGGCCCCGCAGCTCTCACTGCACGCAGAGCTCCTACCGAATGTGTTTTTCTTTCCCCAGCAACTTTATTCCGAGGAAGTCCCCAAATAATCTTGAGTTTAGAGAACGAGGCAAGACTTCTGCCTGGGCTATGCCTTAGCCTTTATGCCCTGGTGGTTTTTTTGGGCACTTTTTTTTTTTTTAAGATTTAGTTATGCATAAAAGAGCTGTGGTGTAGGCCAGAGGTGCGGGGGTGAGGGAATTCACCAGAGACAGAGTGGGGAGCAGAACAGGCGGATCTACTGAAATCCACTGCTAAGGGGAGCAGCGGGGAGACAGGAGAGGTCTGCTGCGCCCTGTGGGAAGCTCCCTGGCCAGGGATCAAACTCGTGCTACAGTGACTGCTGATAGCTTCATAGTGCTGAGACTTAACCCCTCTGCCACCAGGGAGGCCCCGGGCACTGCAGCCTTTTATAACTCATTTATTTCTTTGGAGGTGAAGTCCTACAATAATTTTAATTGGGGTCTCACATCTGAGGAACTTCTATACTGGATTCATACTTGTCACAATTCCTTGTGTATGAATTTGTTAAAATCCCTCTGGCTACTGCAGCCAATTTGATCATCTTATGCCCAGTGGAACGCAAATCATTCACCATGGAAGGGGCGAGGTGCCTTGGCGGTCCGGTTTCTAGAGGTGACTCGATTTTTCTCTTTGTCCTCAAGCAATGATGATAACGGGGTATTAACATTAATAACTTAAGACTGATAAGTGTGTGAATTCTTTAATAGTTAAGAAGATTTCTTTTTAAATATTAATATAAGAACTTAGTTACCATAAATGGAAACTAGGTAGTATTGTCATTCATCCATGTAAAATATTAGGAAGTAGATAGACCTCAATGTAGTATCTTTGGGTTGTGGTAATATTTTTTTTTTTATTGTGGTTTTCTATGTTTCCAGATCTTCAGCATTAAGCATGTGGTGTTTGGAGCCACAGAAATGCACTAAATGTTATGAACAGTCTTTTTTTTTTTTTAAGATTGACTTATTTATGCATACAAGCTGGGGTACTAGCCAGAGGCGTGGGGTGGTGAGAGGGTTCACCAGAGACAGAGTGGGGAGCAGAACAGGCAGATCTACTGAAGTACACTGCTGAGGGGAGCAGCAGGTGATACAGGAGAGGTCTGCTGCGCCAAGTGGGAATCTCCCCAGCCGGGTGTCGAACTTGTGTCGCTGCTGCTGGCAGCTCCACAGCGCAGTGCTTCACTGCTGCGCCACCAGGGAGGCCCAGTGTTATGAACAGTCTTAAGGAAATGCTCGACGTATCCCTGGAATGCATGTAGTCCCGATTATGCTGTCGTGACAAATTATGTTAATATATTACCAATGGTAGTGTACTTTGAATAATTTCACGTTCTTGGTCATAAAAGTAGTATTTTCAGAATAATAAACAGCACCATCATTTCGTGAACTCTTGTTCGGTGACACCACCCAGGCTGAGGAGTGGTCAGCGACTACTGCCACTGCTGCCCTTAGAACAAACCATCACTCGTTTGGAGGCTTAAAATAGCACAAGTGTGTTGTCTTGTAGTGCTAGAGGCCACGTGTCAAAACTGAGTTTTACGGAGTTAAAATCAGGGTGTTGGCAGGACTAGTTCATTCTGGAAGCACCATGGAGAATTTTCTCCCACTTCTGCAAGCCCTTCCCTGGCTCCTGGCCACCTCCCTCCCATCTCTGTCTCTGTGGTCACTCTGCCTTCTTTTTTGCTGTACTCAAACATCCCTTTTATAAGAACTCCTGGTGTTACATTTAGGGACCCCCTCATGAGCTTCCCCACTCAAGATCCGTAATTTAATGGCATCTGCGCCGTGCCTCTCGCTGTACACAGGCTCGGGATGTGGACACCTGAGGCGCTCCTCTTCCATCTACCTGAGTCGCCAGAAAGGCTCCCCCACCTGTAGGCTGGTGTTAGGCGTCTTACTGGGAACGTAAGGGTGACAGAGAACCTAGTCAAGGGTAGCGCCGAGTGGGTCTGCCTTTCCTGAGGTCACTCAGAGGCAATGCGGTCAGGAGACGCACGCTGAGTCTAGCATCGCTTCCTTGGACTAGTTGACAAATCCGGCCAAGGACATAACTCACTTTTCAAGGTAGTTTTCCCAGGTGGCACAGGAACATGTGGCCACACTGCAGGATGGGAATGGCGATTCCAGCTGGGTGATTTGCTGAACCAGGTTGCTCATTTGTATCCTGTAGAGCCGGGGAAGCTTTGTTATGCCTTTGACAGGAAATATGGCTTCGCACAACAGCACAGGCTCAGGTAAAGCAGGAGCACATAACCCTTCTATGGACATTTTGATTTCTGATTCACGACTTTGCCAGGAGGGTAGACACCTAAAGCTCCTCTGGAATAGCTTGGCATTGTGTTGCCCTTTGTAAATAATAACTATCTGGCTTGGTTGGAAATTTCCCAGAGTTTTCAGTACGTTCTAGTAAAGTCATTAAGGCCTGGTCTATTTTCCCTGCTTTAAAAATGGTGTCAGAATAGAGTTTGGTCCATCCAGGGGGTTCCGTTCTGCATGTCAGAGTGGTCCGGAGACACTCGAAAGGTGCTGGGAGGACACTTGTGGCCAGATGCAGAATCTGGTTTATAAGGGCAGCCATTTCTGTGGGGAGAAGAAGCAAGGAAAGAAGTGCAGGTTCGACAGACACTTGTGGACACTGAGGCCTGGGGCCTCCGGCCTGCGTGGCTGCAGGGGAGCCGCGGTCCGGGTCTGGGCAGGCGGGCCTGAAGCAGCCGTGGCGCCCCGGGAGTGTCAGCCTGTGCTGAGCCGTGCGGAGGTGCTGCTTGCGGGACGTCAGGTCGGGTCTCCTGAGCTGGCCAAGAGGGCATTCCCCAGGGAGGGAGGCCCTGGGCTGCGCTGGGGGAGGGGGCTGAGGGCGGAGCAGCAGGCGCAGGGGTGGGTGGGGAGAGTCCGGCCGCCGAGGGTCAGGGCTACCCCGGACAGTTTGCCCTTCCAGGCTGGAGAGTTCGGGCGTTCTCTGGGGGACGAGGTGCCTCTTGGTCTCCAAGTGGGACCGGGCTGGTCGGGTTGTTTCAGAACGGGCGCCCGTCCGGTCACCCACTGCCTCTTGGCCGAGGTGGACATCAGGACCTAGCCCAGGCCGCCCCATTCCTTGAAGACGGGCGTGCCTCCGACCCCGGACGCGCCGAGCCCGAGGCCCGGGGAGCAGCTGGAGCGAACTTGGAGGTGGCCCGGGAACCCGCGTGGTGAGTCAGGCCTCCGCCTGGGAAGTGGCGGGTCCGAGGCTGAGAGTGCGAGGCGAGACCAACTTCACGGACAGGAATGAAACGGGGAGCTGCTGGGCTGCACCGAGGCCATGCCAGCGTCCTGCCGTGATGTGTGGCGGTGCGGACAGTGGCTGTGCCTTGGTGTCATCAGCGCCGGCCCTTCACGGGGGAGAGGGGGCCCTTTCCCGGGGCCTTTTCCCTCTGACGTTTCAAGACCTAATTTTATTCCATTTTAATGTGTGTTCACGTACCTGCCCCATTCTGGAGGGCAGAAATGGGCTGAATCGACCGAGCGAGCGAGGCCCAGAGCGGAGAGGAGGCCCTGTCTGTCCTGGGCCCTCTCCAGCCTCCCTCTGTTTCCCCCAAGTGCCGGATCTTGCTGAGGCGCCGTCTCCTGAGGCCCCAGCCCAGCGTAATCCCAGCAAATGGCGAAAAGGGTGCAGTGACGCACAGGCAGGGGTCAGCGCTTTTGGTCCCTACGAAGTGCCGGGCATGTTCTGAGCAGACGCCCCGCTGGTGTTCAGAGAGCTCGCCGTCCCCTGGAGCGCCCAGCGTGCGGCCCTCGCCCCCTTCTGTGCACTCTCTCCGGCCTCCCAGGGCCGCCGCCGGAGAGGGGCAGCCGCCGCCGGAGAGGGGCAGCGCCGACCGGACCGCGGGCCCCGGTGCGCGTGCGAGAGCAGCGTCGGGCTGGGCTCCCGTCCACCTCTGGCGTCCAGCTTGACGGCCAGTGTACCTTGGCCTTTTGGGGGTCGTGCTACGGGTCCCCAGTGCGGCTTTTCCCCATGGAATACTCCCAGTGGAGACGTGCCCGGCTCCCAGATAACCACAATATCACTAAAAGCTCCATAATCACGTTACTGAAAGTAAATGTTAGAATTTGATTTTCCTTGATCCAATCATTTCCATTAAATTTTCGGCTGCTGCATGATTAACTGAGGAAACCTGGCGGGCCAGAGGCAAGGAGGGGGTAGAGCAGGACTCCATTTTCATTATCCGGGGGGCTTTCTGGCGATGGGAAGGCTACACTTGTCGCTACGCCCCCCTTTTGAAGGCTCGGTGCCGTCACACCGCCTCCGCGCGCTCCCGCCCCCAGCCCTCTGCCCCGCCGCCCACGGGGCGGCCCCGCCCGGCCTCCCGCAGGCCCCGAGGTTGGAGCCCTTCACCCTTGTTCTGAAGATGCGCCTTCGTGTTATTTATGAGGTAGGTATAAACTTGAAAGCCTTTGTAAAAAACATCTCTGGGTGTTTTGAAGTATTTGTGACAGTTGACAGTAAGCAAGACCAACTCCAGCGGTGGCTCTGCGTCAGGCATTCGCTCGCCTCCGCATAATTAAGTAACAGGACAGGCCACCGCATCACTTGTCTGAGGGCACAGAGGGAACCTGATGAATAAACATACCTGCCTCTCCCGTGGCTTGCAGGGGGCGGAGAAAGAGTCATCCATCAAATTCACGTCTGTGGTTGTTCTCAAAAACCATTTATTTTTATTTTTAATGAATTATGGAGACAAGTGAATATGAAATTCCTATCTGAAGCAATGCAAATGTTCCTCTTTTTTAATACAGCTTGTTTTAATCACATACATTACAAAGCAATAAATCTAGAATATTTACTGATCATAGTTGATACTCAGCTAGAAGTCTGGACGTAACTCTGAAGTAGTTTAATGTTGACTTTTATAATACTGCTTATAAATTGTTATTTCATCCTCTTAAGTTCTTTCTTATTTTTAACAGTGAGGAAGCAGTAGCTCACAGAAAAATCTTTTCTAGTTGGTCATACACATAGCACTTTGTGACATTTGAATCTTTTTATATTTCTGAAGATGAATTTTGAACCCTAAACACTTTGCTTCTGTAGGGTTTTTTAACAACGGAAAAGAAATGATCTTTCTCAACTCTCTTTATTCCTGAAGTCTTGGCCCCTTTTCCTGCCTTTCCTCCCCTTTGCCAGAGACCTCATTTAATAAATAATGGTCTCCTAGTGATCTTTTGGCCTCCAAGAGCGCTGACTTGTTTGGCTGATGATTGATTGATGGTGCTTTTGAAAATCAGGCGTTGAATTAAAAAACATGTCGCCCGTGGCTGGTCACACTCCTTGTTCACTTCCTTCCCCTCTGGGCCACACCCCAACTCATGCTTCCCTCAAAGCCGGACCGTGACGTAGCTCGTATACTTAATGTTTCTTTTCCACACCGCAGTGTGGTGACATGGCAGTGCCAGTCCCCAGCACAGGGAACGGGGACTGAGTGAAGAATTCCGTCCCCGTGGGGGGGGGGCACGGGAGACCCGTCGGCATGGGTTCTGGGGAGGTGACCCCGGCCTTTTGTCACCTTTTGGACATTCCCGCTGCCTTCTCCCAAGCGCGCACGGTGCGCAGTCTCGTCTTCAGGGCGCCTTACCGCTGCCCGCTAGGCGTGTGGCAGTGCTTGGATGGGGCTGTATTTCGGTGACTGTCATTGCTGGTTGACACCGGGGCGTGTCATTTTCGGGGGTCGCGTCGGGCCACACCGCACTGATATGCGGGAGCCCCGGGGCAGGCTACAGGATGCGGGTGCTGCTGGGGAGCGGGGTCCTGGCCTTTTTATTGATGGAATAATCCTACAGCATCAGCGGTGGGGCAAGGAGGGCGGAAAGGAGCGGGAGGGGTGTCGGACGTGGGTCTGCCCTCCAGGCTCTCATCGGCTCCATGGCTCCGTGTCGTCACTGAGGTCAAGCCCTGGACCCCCAGCCGTGGTTTCCATCTTATCAGCAAGGCGTCCGCTGATCAGCTTCTGGGGCCCCTGGCCATACGTCAGTCCTCGGTCCCCTGGGCGCTCCCTGTTACACCTGTGATGCATGCCCTTCCAAGGGTGAGCCAGCTTTCTGTTCTCTTTTTTAAAAGATTTATTTATTTATGCACATAAGCTGGGGTACAGGCCAGAGGCGTGGGGCGGTAAGAGGGTTCACCAGAGACAGAGCGGGGAGCAGAACAGGCAGATCAGAAATACACTGCTGAGGGGAGCAGCAGGCGAGGCAGGAGAGGTCTGCCGCACCACGTAGGAATCTCCCCGGCCGGGTATCGAACTCACCCCGCAGCTGCCGACAGCTCCACAGCGCTGTGCTTAACCCGTTGTGCCACCTGGGAGGCCCAGCTTGATCTGAAAGGCACCTGGTAAGGTTTGGCTATGACTGATGGACCAGGCGGTGCTGACCTTGTATAGGAATGCAGAACTGCAGCTAACAAGAGTGGTGGCCCAACAGGTGCTTGGGATAGCAGACCCACAGCGGGGTATGAGGATGAAGTTGTGTCTGTTCTCCTGGCAGACGAGTAACAGCCTGTAACGTGTCCTGTGTGCTGGCGATGACACGAGGCTCTGGGGGCAGGGGCAGAGCTGTCCAGCGCTCATGACACAGCAGATTGCGTAAGCGGGGCGTGTTTATGCCAGTTGCCCTTACCCACATTCCACAGGGCTGATGCAACGTGGCCCTGATGGACGCTGTGATGCGGAGGGTTTGTCATGCGGGTGAGGACCGCTTACCTGCGTTCCAAACCCGCCGAGTGTGTGGTAGGCAGTAAGCGGGCCTCTTTGTCCGCGGAGATAACCACGACCTCATCTCTCCCGCTCGTCGGATGCAGAGGTCCCCTGAGAGATGGCTCGGGAGGAAGGGGGACCAGGCCTGTGTGTTTTTGACCTGCTCAGTGGACATGTCGGGCAGGTACAGCCCCAAAGAAAACACTTCGGTCAAACCAGGTCCCTCACCCCTCCCACCCCTCATGTCCCTTTGGCCCAGAAACCTCGCTTCGCTTATTAGTGCCCTTGATTTTTATAAGCAGCTCCTTTCTTGCGTCGCCTGCTGTTGCTTTGTCACCCCAACTGGCCTTAGAGCAGCAGTGCTCTCAAACCCCTTCCATGCTGCGGGAATTGGGACATCTCGTCCTTCCTTGCGGCTGAGTAGTGTCCCCGGGGGGCGGGACCACGTCCTCCTGATCCAGCCCTCACCAGAGGGCCCTGAGGAACCACCAGCAGCTTTCCCGCTACCTCTCGCTGGTGACGGGGTCCACGCGATGTGCCGCGCCGTGATCACTGCCCACGGCCCACAGGCCCGGCCGCCCATGCCGCCGCGGTCACACTGCGTCTAACGCTGGCTGTGGTCAGCGGGCTCCGCAGCAGGCCGAGGCCGCTCACAGCGCCGGCTACACCCAGACACCCGCCTCCCCAGTCCCTGACTCAGCCCGCGCCCGGTAAGTCCAGGAGACCGGCCGGCTGGCGTAGCCAAGGCGATCCCGTCAAGTCTGCTGCCGCCACCACGCACCCAGGCCGCTGGGATGACAGTGCCGGCGCCCCGGCCCACGAGCCCCTATCGAGGGGTCCTGAGGAGCCGCGGCCTCCGGTGCTCCCACGGCACAGCCCACGTGGCTTTGGATCCGGGCGGCCGGGGCCTCGGAAGCAGTCCGCCTGAGATACGTGGCCGGCCTGGGCGTGTGCACGGGGAGCAGGGCGTCCGGATTTTGTGGCTGCCGTTGGTGGAAGCAGGCCGGGTGGGGAGTCGAGGACCAGGCTGCATCACCCCTCTCTGGGAACGGCTGACCCCAGTGAGCAGGGCGCCCCCCTGAGGCACGGACCAGCGGTGTGAGAGGGTCAGGACTATCGCCGAGTTGCTGCTCCAAGTGTGTTTGCCCTCAGCACTGCCCGCAGCTGGGGGACGTGTCCACTGACCACGGCGTGCTCCTTGTGGAAGGGGACTCGCCACCGCCAGAGCAGGAGTGGGCTTGCTGAAGGCCCCGCACGGACACCTTTAGTTTCCAGAGCCGCGGTGAGGAGCCAGGGTCAGCTCACCGGGCAGAGGCCTGAGAAAGGTCGACAGTGGCCAGACAGGGGACTTGTCCCAGCTGAGGCGAGGGGGAGACGCAGCCGCCCCGCGCGGAGGGCCCGGGACTCCCCAGCCTCCTGCCCTGGCAGGCAGCCTGCGGCCGTGGCGGGGCAGAGTCCGGCGCCAGGGCGCCCCCGCGGGCCGTCTGCTGGCGGGCGCGGCCGCGTGCGGGGTGAGCACTGCCCCTGCGCGACGACCCCGCTCAGCGCCCTCAGTGACCCAGCGTGACCAGCGCCCACAGTTTGCGCCCACACTTTGGGGTGTCACCAGCCCGTCGGCCCGCAGCCTTTCCCGTGGGACAGAGAGGAGCCTTGTGGGTAGCCCAGGGACCTGGCACCGTAAAGCGCCCGGTCCTCGGAGCGGGGCCTGGGACGAGTGACGGCGTCCGTCAGGCCGCTGGCCGGTCCTCACCGCGGGGCTCCCAGAGGCGTCCCCGGGCTGGGCGCTGCTGCCCTCGGGAGCTACCGGCTGTCCGGGCTTCGCCAGACCCGCGAGCGAGGCTGCGGGCTGCTGCTTGCCGCCGAGCGGGATGACAGTGTCCCCAGAGAGTAACTTCGCTTCCTTCATGTCAGGCTGAGACGACGCCTGGACAGGTCAGCCGCCCCCTTGAACTGCCCGTCCCGCCGCCGCGCGCTCTGCCGGGCCTGAGTAGACCCGCGCGCCAGGGAAGATGCCCGCCGCCCTCGTGCCCCGGGGCCTCAGCTGCGCCTGGGACCTGCTCTCCGAGGAAGGCGGAGGCGCGGAGGCCCAGTGGCCGCGGAGCTGCTGGCCGGAGCGGCCTCACCCGCAGGAGCTCGGGCGTGGCGCCTCCTGACGGGCGGGCGTGCCCAGCCCTGTCCTGCCCGCCACGGGGGGCCACAGCAGGGCGGCGGGCGGGGTGCTGGCCAGGACGCAGTGCCGGCCCAGGGGCAGCGCCCGCCCGGCATTCGCGGTTCCTTCCCCAGGGGGTGGGGGTGTGACTGGGGCTGCTGTGGCCGGCAGAAGCCCCGGGCACTGGGGCCGCCGCTGTAGCCCGCGGGCTCTGCGCGGCGGGGAGAGGAGCGGGCAGGCGGGGTCACTACGGGGCGGGGCTGCTCCCCGAGGCCCCCCGTGGCCCGTCACGGCAGAGCCACGGCTAGCAGCGCTGAGGGCCTCTGCTCGGCACCCGCTGCTCCTGCGGGAGGCCTCGTGCCGTTGCTGTGACGCGCCCTCCTCCCAGGGCGCGCGGGGCGGGAGGACGAGCCCCCGGGCAGGGGCTGGCGCCCGCGGCCTGTGCGCAGCGTGGCGGTGGGAGCCGCCCTCACCCCGCTTTTCGCTGGGGGAAGCATTCACGCGTAGATTCCAGGGCCCTTTCCCCTTCTCCCAGAAAGCCTGGCCTTGGCCCACGCTACCCGTTCTGGGCTTTGATTTTGCTCTGCCCAGCAGTTCCTAATTCCCAGCTGCCCTTTCACGGTGGCCGGAGCAGCTGGAGGGGCCGGTCAGAGGCGAGCGAGGTCGGCGCCCACGCGGGGGTCAGAGCATCTGCTCCCCGCCTCCCCCAGACCCAGCTGCGTGTGGGGGGTCTGCAGCCAGGAGCGCAGCCGGGGCTCAGCCTGTGCAGCAGGGGTAACCACGCCCGCGCTTGGCGGGGGAGAGGGGTCTCACCTGCGTCTGCCAAAGCAGCCCTGACCAGTGGCCTAGGGAAGGGGCGGTGTGCCCTTGCAGTCCTGGGCAGCCAGTGAGACACCCGGGAGGGAAGGGGGGGGGGAAGGGGGGGGGGGGGGGGGGAGGGAGAAAGGGGAGGGAGGCGGCTTTCCTCACTGGGCACTGACTGGAGCCGGGCGCTGCCAGCGTGGAGTAAGACCAGGGGCTGTAACTGAATAGTGAAGACTATTAGAGTATTGGCCTTTGGCTTTGTGCAGTAATAGCTGTTTTCTAAGTGGGGAGAAATCCTGGGTGTGGAAGAGAAAGTTGACAATTTTATGTTTTAGTTAATATTTTATCGCTGTTTAGAATCAGTGTCACAAATGTCCCGCTTGGTTGTTGCGAAGGGAACCTGCTCTCCTGCCAGTTTATTCAAAATGCAAAATTGTCTTGCTCTGCTATTTGCTTTCTCAAGTACTTAGGGAAATTCTATTTTATATTAGCTTTATAGGTGATAATTAAACCAAATACATGTTTTGCATTTCATTTACCTTCCTTGCAGACTCTTCTCAGTTAATTTGCTGATCTTAATGGGGCATAAAATCTATATGTTTCTAGCATAGATATATGTACATGGTTTTTCATACTGTTCTGAAATATTCTCACCATAAACACTTTTCCTGGAGCATAAATCGATTGTGACTACCGATGTTAAAACATCAAATGTAGTGACAATTCCTTTTAGAGTTCCTGAGTAATTTTAGAATATGCTATTTGGTCTTATCTAAACCCATAAATAAATTTTGAAAATTAAATTGATCATCTCTTTCTTTTAAAGATTTATTTATTTATGCATACAAGAACTGGGGTGAGGGCCACAGGTGTGGGGTGGTGAGAGGATTCCCCAGAGACCGAGTGGGGAGCAGAATAGGCTGATTGACTGAAATACACTGCTGAGGGGAGCAGCAGGGAGACAGGAGAGGTCTGCTGCGCCCTGTGGGAATCTCCCTGGCCGGGGATCGAACTCGTGCTGTAGTGGCTGCTGATAGCTTAATAGTGCTGAGACTTAACCCCTTGCACGACCAGGGAGGCCCTAAATTGATCATTTCTTTGGGCCATTTTTCTTCTCAGAAAGAGAACTCATTACAAAAAATTATGATGCTGTCTCTTTACGATGACAGTGAAGTAAACTATGATTTTTTAAAAATCGACCCAAAGGAAATTAGGTAAAACTTAATCTCTTCATTTTAGTCCTTCCATTTACATAACCTTTCTAGACGTGTATGTCCATCCTCCATCATTGCAAATAGAGGAAATAGACATAACTGTGTGGTTTGTGTCCTGAGAGGCCTTTAGTCTCTTAGGACCATCGGTCACCATGAACAAAATTGGAAGGGTCAGAGAAAAGTCGGTTCACTTGGATGCCTGGTGGACCCCTTATCTTGAGTACGTTTAGTTTTTGCTTAATAAACAGTAGTTATGTGTTCCATGTGCTGAAAGTGAGGCTGCTGGATGCCTCCCCTGTGTGCATGCTTGTGTGTGTGTGTGTGTGTGTGTGTGTGTGTGTGTGTGTATCAGGCTGCATGTGGCCGCTGGCTCTCTGGACAACACTGTTTACACTCAGATGGGAACCTGCTCTTTGAGTGAGGAAGCATCTTTCATATTTCTCAGACGTTAACTCATAATGAACTATTCTGTATTCACTGCAGAGTTATTTTTCTTCCTAAAGAGTAAATTTTATGTAGAAAATCTCTGAATTCTTTTTTTTTTAAAGATTTATTTATTTATGCATACAAGCTGGGGTACAGGCCAGAGGCGTGGGGCGGCGAGAGGGCCCACCAGAAACAGAGTGGGGAGCAGTGCAGGCAGATCGACGGAAACACACCACTGAGGGGAGCAGCGGGCGAGGCAGGAGAGGTCTGCCTCGCCATGTGGGAATCTCCCCGGCCGGGCGTCGAACTCGCATCGCCGCTGCTGCCCACAGCTCCACAGCGCCACCAGGGAGGCCCCAAATCTCTGAATTATTGATTCGAGGAGGATAAAAGTATCGGATTGTTCTACTTTTTCCCTGTGATAGCAAAATAGAAGTTGTTTTCCTCAAGTGTGATCAGTAGGTTAACACAACACTTAGCTTTTACTGTGCTAAGAATAGTTGATGTAGATAATCGCTTCTCAGAGAGAAAGAGATTCCTTTGACATTTGGGAATGGGAGAGAAAATGACCTGAGGTGACACACCCGATGTCTGCTCAGAACCGACCCCCCACCCCCCCCCACCCGGGGCGTGGCGTCTGGGTCATGCCATCAGCCTTCACAGCCTTGCCCAAGGTCAGAAGCAGCCTGTGAGCCCAGGCAGTGTGACCGGTGTGGCCGGGAGTCTGGGCACTGGATGAAACGCCACCCAGGCTTCGCCCTCTGCTTCCTTTATCCCCCAGTCCTCTCTCCGGGTCTGCCACTTCTTTCCACAGCGCCCTCTCCCCACCTCTGAATCGGCTGAGGGGCTAAAATAGCAAATGAAGCTGAAAAGTTTCTTTGACTTATAACAATTTCTTCCAGAATTATCTTGTTGGAAGTAAATAACCCATCTGGCTCCCTCCTTTCACAGAGCAAAGCTCCTAAGTGAGCTTTGTGACTGAAGCTGGCTGACTTCCACGCCGCGCGGCTGCTGGCCCTAAGCAAGACGAGCACAGTCTGTTCCTTCTATTTCTAATAAAGGGGGAGATGTGCCTTCATTTGCCTCTTTAATTCATCGCTTGAATTTTATGTCCTCCTTTCTCGCAATGGCAACGTTCCTGCTGTGATATACACATATTTTTTTAACATCCAGGTAAAATGGAAACTGTAATAATCACCTTGCAGTGCAGGAACACTGCAATGAAATAGCATTAAAACTTGCATTTTCAGACCATCCCGTGAGGTGGTTAGCCGTGTGACTCCCATTGATTCGCAGGAGCTGGAGGGGATGACTGAGAAAGCTGTTTCTGCCGCCCCGATCTGTCCCTGCTCTCTGAATAAATACAAGTGTTTAGTGTGCTGCTCCAGAATCCGCGGGAGTCAAACAGCTCCGCTCCACACAGCCTGCGAGTTTGCCTCTAAGTGCCTTCATTTAGCTCTCTGCTTTTACTTCTGAGAAGCAGCAGGAACTATCCCTGTGGCCCCGATAATTACCTTCCGACAGGGCTACCGAGGGCTGCAGATTTGGAACTTAAAAATGGATCCTGAGTTTTCCCTGGCCAGGAAAATAATTCGATTCTTCCCATGCCTCAGAGCTGATAAGGGCTTATAATGTGGTGTGGTTAAATGTATTATTTTAATTTCTAAATTTCTTTTGGAACCAGGTTTCAAAAGGTCATCATCTAATGCTTGATGATGTCTCTCCATGACTGACAGCTGTTCTCCAAATCTCATTATTTTGAGGAAGAGTTCAAAGACTCCAACTCCTTGTAGCCAGAGGCCTGATAATGCTTGCTAAATGTCAATTCAGAGATAGGCTATCTGGGTTTTACACTTAGGAACATGTCTCCTGAAAGAATTACCACCAGGTTCCCCTGGGTGAGGGGCACTTGTGACGAGGAGAGTGGGGTCTCAGGCTCCAGTCTTGGGGCCGGCTCTGCAGTCTTCAAATCTCCATCTAAGAGACTATGCAAGCAGGTGACATTACAACCATCACCTTGTAGCCATTTGAAGACCATGTTCTCTTAAGGGGGGAAAGAGATCTTCAAGCTTGCCGCATGAGGGCTGAAGTGGGGAGGGGCCGCCTAGAAAGTCCCCCCCACAAGCCTGTCTTGTAGCCCCCGCACCACCCAGACGGGCTGCAGACAGCTGGCAGCTGACATGGGCCTGCAGCTGGGTGAGAACAGCTTCCCTCCTGGGCGTGAGAGGGAGGAAGAGCCAGTTTGGAGAACTTTGTCATTGAAGTCTTTTTTTATTTTAGCACTTTTCACTTCTTGTGAAATACCACCAAATTAAAATTACAGCAACAAAAGAACATTACCTACTAAGAGGTACATCTCACCTTTGACACTGTTCCTCAGTAAGTTTTTATTTCCCCATTCAAATCTCTGCACAGTTGGTAAGTGCGGCACAACTATTTGATACAGTTTAAAACTGCTTGACAGGAATACTGTCTTTCTTGTCGATTTTTACCATATGAGTAAAATACGAAATCCTTTTGTCGTTTCACAATCCACTGTCTCACCTGTGAACACCTGCTGTGCTAGCGTCTCCAGCTCCCGCAACACAGCTGGTTAGGAATTTTTCAAAAAATGTTCGTCATCCCCTGTTTGCAGGTGAGGAGCTCAACCTTCGTGTTGCCTCTTTTTCTATTTAGGACACATTTGTATTTATTCACAAGTAATTAGAATATATAACACTGATTAAAATTTCATACCTTATTATGCTTTAAGAAGTCACATTTTTTTGCAGGTTGAGGGGCCTCCTTGGTGGCGCAACAGGTTAAGTCTCAGCCTATGAAGATATCCGCAGCATGAGTTTGATCCCCGGCCAGGGAGCTTCCCACAGGGCGCAGCAGACCTCTCCTATCTCCCCGCTGCTCCCCTCAGCAGTGTATTTCAGTCGATCTGCCTGTTCTGCTCCCCACTCTGTCTCTGGTGGGCCCTCTCGCCACCTCACGCCTCTGGCCTGCACCCCCAGCTTGTATGTGTAAATAAATACATCTTTAAAAAAAATAAACTGCATGTTGAAAACTCAGAGCACATTTCTTCCAAAACATTCTATGGTTCTTGATCAATTCAGCCAGATGGATAAAGGACAGTCCTGAAGCCCTCAGTGGCTTTTTCTGGCTTTTAATGATCTTTCTGCCCCATTTGTAGTGATGCAACCATGTACAGGGCAGGCTGGGGGAGGGGGCAGGGTTGGGGGGTGGCCCGGGAGGCTAGCAGGCCTCCCAGCCCCTGGAGAATCTGCACACTTTCTCTTCGGTCTCTCTCTGAAGTTCTCTTGTGGCCCTTTCTCTCTTGGCCATTTTTGTCCTCTTGGAGCATCCTCTGCTGCTCTCCACTGCACACGGCCCTCTGTGACGCTGCCCTTGTAGCCTCAGTCTCTTGGCCCAGGTACTCCCACTCCCACAGGCCCGCACCACACTGCGGGTGCCCACCATCACGCGTGCGTGCCCCCAGCCCATGCTCCCAAGCACCTCCTGCATTCAAGGCCGCAGGGGGTGGCCACCGGGGCCAGCGGTGCAAAAGCCTGACCATCTCTTACCCTGCAGTGTCACTTTTGCAGCGCATTGCACTGAGCTTTGAGTCAGGGCTTCAGTGTGACAGGCGGTATCGCGTGGCCTGAGGCGTTCATGTCTCTGGTGATTGTGCTGGAAACCTAAGGCAGAGGCTGAAGCTGCGGCTTTGGCTGCCAGAGAGCTGGTCTCACTCCTGCTCAGGCTTCCCTGGGGTTTGCAGGAGAAGAAGTTTGTAGGCTGGGGGAGCGCGGCCCAGAGCCTCGGTTCCCTGGAGAATCGTGAGGGAGTTGTCCCCAGAGCCCCTCCCAGGTGCACGTGCTGTTGCAGCCCCTGTTCTCTGCCACGCTGGAGGCCCCAGCCCCCTGGCCCCGATGGAGGGGGCCTCCCTGTGTGGGCGGTCGTGTGGCCCGAGAGCCGGCTGGGCAGGGACTGCCTCACGCAGAGTCCTCCTCTCATGCTCGCCAAAGAGGGTGTGAATCTAGGCCCCAAAGTTACCTGTCAGGTCTCTCAAAGAAGGGGCATTTGCATACAGAAAGAAAAAGAAAAATACCGAATGGTTTCACTTATAACAGGAATATAGGGGGACCAAATAGGAGAGAGACACTGGGCGGGGGAGGGGAAGGGCACAAAATGGAGTAAAAAAGGACACAAGGGACCACGGAGATGGATCACGGGTGAATTGGTGGTGGGTTACCCAAGGGGAACACAAAATGTACAAGATATAAATACCAATAAAAAAGTCATATATTTGAAAAAGAAAAAGAAGGAGCATCTGCATAGCAGCCGCTCTCTGCCCAGCACGGCCAGCGGCCTGCAGACAGGGGCCGTCGCGTCGGTCACCGCTGGCCGGCAGCCTCGGCCCTTCCTGGCTCCCACACTCAGCCCGCCAGGGGCTGACTGACATGACCCTGCGCATTTTGTGAGAAAGAGGATCCAGGTGGAGAACTATTCGCCGCCCCGGTGTGTGTGGCGTCTGCCCCCATCGTCTTAGCGCGTGGTCGTGTCCGCCGTTTCCGTGTCGGCCTTCTCAGAGCGCGGGGCGTCGTCTGCTCCTGGGAGGCTTTGGGGTGACACCCGAAGTTCTCAGCCCGGTCCCTGGCACCCACTCAAGACGGCGGCCTTGCTGTGGGGGCCGTGGGGGAACAGGCCGCTGCGTTTTTGTCTGCAGAGCTCGCCTGCTGCGAGCCACTTGCTTCCTCTCTTTCCCAGGTATTTAGAAATATGAATCTGTGTTAGTTTTACCCACAGGATTTCCAACACAGAATTGAACCGTGTCCTTATGAGCTAATTAACATGAATTAGGAACTAGGGATGAATGTAAAATGTTAAAGTAGAAAGCGGTAAAGATAACATTTTCATACAATTTTTACATTTTAAAAGTTTCAAAAAGAGGGAGACTCAAGTCATTGTATCCTAGTTGTCTTTCATTAGAATCCTTAAAGATAAAGTCAGGAAAATGCTCTCTATACTGCTTTTCAAATTCAATGACTTCCTTTTTCCTTTTAGGTAATAGGGATTCTAATGCTAAAGTCTGTTTTGTTGAAGCTGCTTGGAAAAGGTTGAGTATTTCTTAGACAGATAAAATAAGATTTTCCCCAGTAATGCAACTATTGAAGCCCAGAGCAAAATCTTCATTTGCTGTTTCAGATATTAAGTGAAAGCGGGGTCATTTAATTTTTACCGAAAGAACTAAACAAATTGGCTTTTAGTGTGCCTTTATGGGTGAGTCAGGCACCTCAGACATCAATCAACAATGTGCAGGCAATGAAGCCTTTCTCTGACACTGATTCGTCAGGAAAGCTCATTTAAGGAGTTAAACATCTCTCACTTGTCAACACTGAGATAATTATGCACTATTAATTCTTGTGTCATTTCAAAAAGTGCTATTTTAAAACTATTCATTTCATCAATCCTGAGAACTAGGATAAGGTAGACAGCCTGCTGTAAACCAATTTAAGATGTGATTACATTGCTTTATTCCTGCAATGCACGAATCAGAAAGTTGATTTAATGTGAATACAGCTTTTGAAATGTTTCTTACTTCATTTTGAGAGATGAATATGATTAGGCAACCTTGAGAGGACAAAGGAGTTGATGTAGAAGAAAGGAGCTTTAATTTATTCTTCCATTTGCAGAATCAAGGTGGTGGGTGGGGAGGTCTGAGGGGGAAATCAGGGAATGGTAGTTTCTTTTTGCCATTTTTATCTAAATGAAACTTGTGTGTGTGTCTGCTCTCTGCGTATTATTAGCTGAGAATCAGAGTTGTTTAAACTTCTTTATGATGACCATCAGTGGAGGAAGTAGAATATGAAGTTTTCAGAATAGAGGAATTGCTTTATGCTTAACGACTTCAAGTTTCTTTCAGAAGAACAATTTGAAATAAACCAGAGAATCAGTGTCTCATGGTAGATATTTGGAAACGTGGATTTCCAGATCTTGCCAAATGTGTAGTACTTTGAAGTTCATTACTACCCAGATGTTACCCAGTGTTACTGTATACGATTTCTGTGCTTTAAACTATTTTTACTAGTTTCTTGACCTTGGAGAGCAATGGTCAAGGTGATTTCAGGCCTTTCCTAAAGGCTCATTGATTCAGAGGAGATGCTTAGTTTTACAAATACATTATAATACGGTCTGAATCTTAAGCACTTTGTTTACTAGAAGATTAAATAGAAGATAAAATAGTTTATTTATAAATGGAACATTCCCCACAAGCAGTCATCTGTTTCTTTGGTTTTATTTATGTGTGTGTGTTTCTAGCTGAAAATGGGAGAACAAAGTTATACAGTTAGAATTTTTGTCTTATTACATTGTTTCAAGCCCAATAAATTGTCTGGTACTCTGGTACTGTTCGGTGGATTTTTGTATGTATAGATTGTTTATTGTCACACTTAAAATGATTGATAGTTTCTGTAAGTTCCTGTGTGGTTGGTTTAATTCCAGGGCTGACTCACTGAGCTCCTTTTTTTGAGAATGCATATCAAAACTGGAAAAATTCTTTTAAGTTACTTAAACCTCTTTTTAAAATTCTACTGAGATTCTTAAAGAGGTCCTTCATTTTCATTCTCAATTCTTGTATGCTTGTGCAATTGTTAAATAAATATTATAAGATTGTTTTTATAAGTAAAAGTCCTTATCATAGTATCTCTTTTAAAATTACTTTTTAGGCCGAACATAGCTATTTTTCTTGTTCACTTCAGTGATAATCATACTGAATTTTGTTTTTCTCATCAACTGACAGTAAAGAAAACAAGGGCTTTATTGGGTGTCTCTGAATTGACATTAATCAGCATAAGTGGTTTTTTTTTAAAGATTTATTTATTTACGCATACAAGCTGGGTTACAGTCCAGAGGCGTGGGGCGGCGAGAGGGTTCACCAGAGACAGAGTGGGGAGCTGAATAGGCAGATCGAGGGAAATACACTGCTGAGGGGAGCAGCGGGCGAGGCAGGAGAGGTCTGTCGCACCATGTGGGAATCTCCCCAGCTGGGTGTCGAACTCACTGCTGCTGAAAGCACCACAGTGTAACACTTAACTGCTGTGCCACCAGGGAGGCCCTAGTCATCATAAGTTAATGACTAGTTACACTGACTCCTTTATTCAACACATTGTTATGGGACTCTGAGACCATATACATATAAAGAGACCAGACCTTATAAAGCAAAACATTTTTAGACATAGATTCTCCTTTTTTAGAAGACTGTGTTTTAGTTGGGGAGAAAAGTATGTGAGATAATAGCAACATATGTGATAAGATATTTAGCAAATGAAAAAGCAGTAAAGATTAGAGTGATGCTTTACTTTTCAAAAGGATGAGCCTTAATTGGATCTTGAGGAATGTAAAGCATTTGTAAAGCTGAGAGGGGTGGGAAGAGGCAGCTCCGGCTGAAGACCAGGCAGAGAGTGCGCAGGCAAAGACCTTCATGGAAAGCCTGCTCTTTCCTGGGTGTTTCCTTTCCATTGTGCCACTCAGTTCTCAAAATGTAACCATGTAGTTTGATGTTGTGACTTTAATTCTGCAATCAAAGAAACCAGGTCATGGAATCTTGCTAAAGGCCAGGCAACGAGGAGGTGAGTGGTGCTGAGATGGGAACAGTCCACGTGTCCCTGTTGAGAAGCCTCTCCTGGGTCACCTGCCCCAGGAGCTCTCCTTGCAAATTGGATATGGTTGAAGCATTACACACCACCTCTTTTTCTAGTTCCTACATCAATTTCTTCCACGTTATTTTTATTAATGACTTCAGCGTTCTTCCAGTCACTGGGACTTAAAGCACTGGAGTCGTTTTTATTCTTAAAAGGAACTTTTATTTCACACATCATGTTTGGACAAAAAATATAAGAAGGGGCACACAGGAACAGACCGTTCAGCCCTCGCGCTCATGATCTGTTCCTGCGTCGAGCCTGAGGACCTGGTGAGGCCCAGGGGTGCTCCACGCAGCGCACGCCGCCGCCTTGTGCTGCCGCACCCGGGGGGCCCAGTATAGCTGCAGGGATGGCTGTTTCTTAGCCTTTGGTAAATTTGGGGGTGACATGTTTTTTCCTCCATATTTCAAATTATATAATATATATTTCTATTCACTTAATTTTTTCCTCCGTGTTAGTCCTTTTTTCCTCTCCAGTGAGATTTTAAAGAGAAAAGGCTGTTTCCTCAGTATCGTCTCCCACAGTTGGCTGGGCACCTAGTGGTCAGTGTGGGTCTGCCGAATCCAGTTACCTGAGCGGGTCTTAAACCTACTGATGTGTAAACCACGTAGCCCATTTCTTTTGCTGCAGTGACTGCATAGCCGGTCCCAACCTCCTAACCTCAGCCATTCATGAGAGTGCTTTAATCATATTTGCAATATGTAACAAAGCCCTTCTCATGGGCAATGAAGAGCCCTTCAAAAAATGTCGAAGTGCCATCTTATCTGAGAACTCCATCGCTGGAGCTGGTTTTATTGGTACCACTTCTTGATCACGAAACCATGTGTGGTTTATTCAGATTCCAGCAGTTTCTTGGGGCTTCAGTAGGAGTGAAATTTAAAAGATTCTGCTTCTGAGTATGAGGGACTAAGATATAACTGAAATCGTCCTGCCTCCTCTATACTCCCCCAGAAGAGGCTATAAAACCTGGACATAATACAGAAAAAATAAATTGAAAGCGGCCTGGAGAGTGGAGAGAAGCGTGGAGACTGGTGATGCCGCACACTGCGGGGCACAGAGGAAGCCGGAGAAGGGAGTCCGGTCTTGGCTGTTGGCCTGGGGCGGCACAGCTCCTGGGCACATGGGCGCAGCAGGCTCATCTCGTGCTTTCTGGCGGCGGAAGCAGCAGGGAAGAGCGGCCGCTGGGCTTTGGGAGCCTCGCTTGTCCAGCCCGGCCCTCCTGCCAGCGTGCAGAGTAACAGGCTAGAAGACCACGGCAGGAAGTAGGGGCTCCCCTATCTTTGCTTTGCAGAGGGCTTCCCCACAGCCTTCTAGAGACTCCCACTTAAATTTCATGAGCAGGACTGAGTCACATGGCCTCCCCCGTTTGGAAAATGTAGTTTTTAAATTCTAGGCACATTTGCACCCCCAAGGAGGTCGGGGTTCCCTAGGAAGAAAGCCTAAGAGTGACAGGCAGACTGCAGCAGGCACTGCCAGGCCAGGGGCCGAGGCTTTGCCTATGCTGAGCCTCCTGCAGGCCCACTGCTGGGATGTCCAGGCGCTGGGGAGGGGGAGTGTCCCTCATACATGAGCACAGAGCTTCCCTCACACACACGGGTCGTTCTAAAGTCACGTGTCGAGCTCCAGGGTCTCCTGGGGTTGCCACTGCCCAGGGCAACAGGGCAGGCTGCGCGGGGCAGGGGCAGATGTGGCGGCACCTGCGTGTGGGTCGGCGCCCCAGGCCCGACGCCGCAGCCCCCTGCCCACCTGCGCCCAACCCCCTTGTGCTGTGCTGAGAGGGCCTCGCATAGTCAGCACAACACAGCTGAGAACTGGTGGTCTGTGACCGCGCCCCTCCCCCAGGACGTAGATGGTCAAATCTTTGACACTCTACTAAAACAGGGTATAAATGCAAATATCGATTCCATAAACTGATTTAAGAACTTCTGAAGTTTCTCAGTAAGATTGCATTGAACTTCAGCAACATTCCAAGCAGCTGAACAGAAGCCCCCCAGCCTTTTGGTGCCATGGCGTAGGTAGAGAATACTGCCATTTCTGCTTTCTAGTTCCCCTGTTGCTCTTGTCTGCGCTTAACATTCTGTTATGGAAAAGCCAAAACATGCATGTGGCGAGCGGCCCGAGGGTTACCCGAGCGCGGGAGAGCGGACCCAGCCTCGTGTGCACCCGGCACGGCCACTGGAGCCAGCACTTGGCTTCGGCCTTTTCCCGGAGATCTGCTGGGAAGGTTGCGAGACGGTGGTGCGGAGCTGTGAACTGATAGGACACGAAGCAGATTGTTGTATGTTTAGCTGCGTTCATGGCATTTTGGCAGACTTCAAAATAGAATCCTTACTTTTTAGAGATACATCCTGAAATATTTATGGATGAAATGGTATAATCTCAGGGTTTTGCCTCAAAATTGCTTTTTAAAAGCCAAGTTTGTTCAACCCATTTGAATAAACAACTCGGCAAATCCAGTGTCTTGTTTCCTCAAAACCAAAGAAGTCCCTTCTAGCTGGTTTTTCCACTCCCGGCCACTGATGCCTAGTATAGGGCCGCAGAAAAAATCCGCTACCTTCTAACTCAAGTTTCAAGGGGAGCCCTCAAACCAAGCAGGACTCCCACTTCTTCCTCCCAGGAGCCCGGCCCCCACCCAGGTATACAGACCCATGTCTACCTCGGCTTTGGGTGGAGCCCCCTGACCTCCAAGCCTGAGATTCTAGCGCTGGCATTCTCTCAAGCCGTGCTCGGTTAGGGCTTAGGCAGCAGCCATTGCTTCTGGGACATTGCTTGTTTTACTTTTGCCCTCTTCCGGTCTCTCATGGTTTTTGCAGTCAGCCTGTTTGTACGAAGGAGGGCAAACTGGTTCCCGACACTGTGCTGATGCTGTGTGCGGTGGCCGCCAGCCTGCAGAGCAGACGTGCATGCTGCTCGTCTCCCGTGCAGACGTGAGTCTGGGGCTCCCAGGGGCATGCTGCCCCCCACAACGACGCGCAGTTCACAGGAGGTTGGCCAAGATGCGGACCCCAAGCTCTGACTCTGAGCCCCCTGGGGTCCCCTTCTGCCCTGCTTCACTAGCGATACTCTGTAATATTCCCAACTATTACTTGGATCCTCTGTAGTACATACGACTTACATCATTTATGTTTTCCAACTCAGGAGTATATATTTCACTCAATTTCAGAATTCATTTCTGAAATTATAAAAAAATCACTGGGAGCTTCTCTGAGCTCAACTTTTCCACTGTTGTCTTTAAACGTACACGTACTATGACTAAGTAATTGAGAAATAAATACATTTCTAAAGTTCAGATAGAATATTGAATGGTAAAGTATTTTTTTTTAAGATTTATTTATTTATACATACAAGCTGGGGTACAGGCCAGAGGCGTGGGGAGGCGAGAGGGTTCACCAGAGACAGAGTGGGGAGCAGAACAGGCAGATCGACGGAAACACACTGCTGAGGGGAGCAGCGGGCGAGGCAGGAGGGGTCTGCCGCGCCCTGTGGGATTCTCCCCGGCCGGGCGTCGAACTCGCATCGTTGCTGCCGACAGCTCCACAGCGCAGTGCTTAACCGCTGCGCCACCGGGGAGGCCCGGTAAAGTATAGTTTTAAGAAAAATTTCCTGTTGAATTGGTGGAGCAATGAGTGGGGAAAATATACTGAATGAATAAAGATACAGACTGTTTTTGCAGGTCTAATTTTACAAAGAAAGTCATGTCCTGACATTTTTAAATGGGACTATAAATTCAGTGATGTTTCGGTGGCAATAATAGGATGTTAGATATGAGTCTTCATTCCTGAGATTTTAGGGTTTCTTAATGATAGTTGCCGTTACTGAGAGCAGCCAACCTTGGGAGCACATTTAGCTTAGATTTTGAAGTAATGCTTGATATGATCAATTTCTGTGACCCAGAAATATTGACTTGCTAATTTTCTGAGTTAAAAACTTTCTTTTTATGTTTTTGTCCTTGCTTAAATGGGCAAATGCTGGCTAAATGTCTTGGAGAATACAGTATTTTCAGGAAATGACAAGAAGTATTGATTTACCTTATTCTTCTTCCCTCAAGCAGAACAGCCATAAAATATGTTCAATTTTTTCTCATTTCTGTCTGCAGATTACACCGGCTTGTAGTGCAGATGACAGGGTAGACATGAAGGGAGCGTATTGACAGTTACTAGGATTCGCTTTCAAAACTTTCAAGCTGGAAAGCATGTCGTGAATCCAGCCACAGCTTTGTTCTCTTAATTATCATGACACTAAGTTTGCCTTGTTAGCCATAAACTGGGATGCAACCCTGACATAGAAAATCCAGGCAAGGACGTTCCTTTTGGACTAAAACTGCGCGTTGACATGATGTCCACTTTGGAGCTATTTTGGACGCTTACACTGCTCAACATATGATGCAGCATTAAATTGAAAACAAAAATCATGAAATGAAATGAAATTCTAGTCAAGTTCAAAAATTCTGTGCCAGGTACTATTTTTTTCTTTTCTTTCTTTTTTTTGAGAATGAAAGGTTAAAATTGAACTTGACTTGTGTACAATTTTCCAGTATGTTTCTTTTGTTAGGTCTGTCACAGGTCAGTGAATCCTCACAGCGGCACTTTTTAATTTGAGTAACTGTCTCAGGAGCCCTGGTGCAAAGGGGCAGGTCTCCAGCCCCCTCCCCGGCACATGCACCTCGCTTCCGCGTGATCCTTCTCCCTCACTGCCACGACAGTCACCCCCATCTCTGGCCTGTGCAGTGACAGAGGGGCCCAGGCCTAAGCTACGGATGGCAGCGACAGACAGAAACACCCACCAGAACTCCACATCCCCCCGCTTACGCCGAACAGCACCCCGTTCCTCCAGCGTTTATCCCTGGGGACGCACAAGGTCCAAGGCACCGGTTTGAAAGTGTGTTCAATAACCTGCACACCTCACATCCGAAGTTCGTGCGCAGGCTGCATTAGCTGCCTTATTCCTGGCACTTATTTCCTGTTTGAAATGATCCTTTTGCGTGCCCTGCACCTCTTCAGATCGTCTCTCAGAGGAACTGCGGTCCCCTCCATCGTGCACCAGAGTTGAGAGTCAGGCCGCTGACTGAATGTTTGGAGGGATCTGTGTCTCGGTAACCACAGTTTTTTAGCGCAACTACTGGCGAGCTGTTAGCGTATTTTGGTGGTAGAAGAGCGAGGCCTGACGGGCGGCTAGATCTCCTCTTCCAGGCCCAGTCCCTCCCCTGCATTCAGAGAGGGTGACTGCCCGCAGGGCTGCCTCAGCCCTCACGCCTGGTGCGGGCAGCTCTATGCAGCGGTCTCTTAGCCAGGACCGCGTTAAGGCAGAAACCCGAAGGGAAGCCGTTGTTGTCCCACTGCCAGCGGCTGAGCCGACAGCCTGCCGCTTCGATTCTCACACCTCCGTGATGAATGGTGTGGTGGCTCCCACCTCATCTCTGCTGAGGGCGCTGTGCTGGTGGCAGATGCTGTAAGTGATAAATATGACGAGCTGGTCGGAGGGAATGGCTTGATGGCTCTTTCCGGCTGGTAGGGCTTATTAATCGTCGGCTGGCGTTTGTAAGGCACGCGGATTAATCTCTTACCTGGAAAATAAATAGTCACCAGCAATAAACCGAAGTGATCTGTTTGCAGCTGGTCAACCTCATTCATTTATTTTGTGTTGATCCCTCTCACTGACGTACGTTTTCTGAGTGGCTACTTATTCTTTTTCTGAAGCAAATTATATTCACTTAATTTTTCTGCTTTTATTTCTGCTGAGACCTGACATTTATTGGGCTGAAGGGGTTCGGTAGACATTAGGTGTCTGGACAGAGAATGGTCTTGACTAAGGGGCTCCCTAGTGTGGCCCATCGGATGCCAAAGCTCCCCTTGGGAACAGAAGATCTAGACTGTGCCCAGGGTCCCTCAGATTTAAATATTTACTTACAGGGCTCGGAACAGCTGTCAACACGCAAGGTATGGTATATGGAAGTGAGAGATGCAGATAAAATCAGGTGACGCGCGGGGAAGAGGAGCACAGGACCAGGCCAGTGCTCCTTCCAGGGGCTTCTCTGTTGGAGCGGCATCGGCCGCACTGAGGCTCTCGGCAGCGCTGCGGACGGCCCGCGCGGCTCCCTGTCACCACGCACGTTCGCTGAGCCTGCGTGTCCAGGCGTTTTGCTGGGGCGGTGTCAGGGATGGAGTGCCAGGGTGCCCAGCCTGGGCGACCTTGTGCCAGCTCCTCCGGAGGTCACACTGGTACGGCGTGGTCCAGAGGAAAGAGGCTGGAAAAGAGGGTATCACCCTAAATTGCATTTCAGCGCCAGCTGTGCTGTGTTCCAAAGCCCTACGTTGAAAAGACACTTGGCTATGTCAAGGGCTTAGAGGTCATGTTGGTGAGGCCAGTGCGAGCTGGTCCTTCCTTTAGGCGGTGCAGGGCTTGAGCCCTAGGCCTGCTGCACGCAGGGCCTCGCTGATCCAGGAGGACTGCGTGGTGGGGTCTTGGGAACAAAGGTGTGTAGAGACCAGGGAATGGGCTCCGTGGGAGATGCGCGGCGGGGAAGGGGCCGGGCCAGGCTCCAGGTGCTAAGGCCTCTGCCCTGCGCTAGGCCCAGCTGGACGTCTGGCCCCAGGGAACCACTCCCAATGACAGCTTTGTCGCACGCACTCATTTCCTAAGCTGAGCGCAAGGATCGTCCTGGATGTCGCCAGCAACGGGGACTGGAGTCGTGACCGCACGGAGCAAGGAAGCATCCCCATGAGCGAGCCCGTCATCGCGAGAAGATGACTGAGCGAGCACTTACTGCCACGCGCTGGTGCCTTTGAGGGCCCCCCACCCCAATTTCTGCAGAAGGTGTTGGTTTCACTGTTGCAGCTTCTCGGCCTCTGGACCTCGGCTTTCTCTTTGGTAAAATACGGAGGTGTGACTGCACCATTTCTAAGGTTTCTCGATCCTCTGGTAATTCCTAAGTTTACGCCTACGGAGGACCTCTCCATCGGGGGTTTTGCACCTTTTTCGTGGTGTTACCCTGTGTTTATTTCATCTGTCCTTTGCCTTTTCCATCTTGGCTTGGCTGCTTCTGTTTTGCGGGGTAACAAGCATTTCTTAGAGAAACTGGATCAGCTGTTGGGCATGCCAGGCAGGGAGAGGCCTTGCTTGGGGCCGCCCACATCACTGCCCCGCAGCTCTCTGCAGAGGCCCTGCAGCCTGGCCCTGGGCTTTGGGGGGCCAGGCCGGGCTCCTGGAGACTTCTGGGTAACCAGCTTCCAGGCTGGTTCTGCAGAGATCTAGGCCTCCGCTCCATGCTCAGACCAGACAGAGCAGGCAGGGGACCAGGGCTCTACCATTGCTCCCCTTTTCTCCCTCCCCTCCTGCATGTGCCCACAATGTGCCAAGCACTGCCGTAAGTGAAGCCAACAGCGAAACCCCAGCCCTCGAACACCTGCAGTGAAAAGCAGTAAGCTACCGGCGAGGTAGTGGTTTCTGGGGAAAACGAAAACGGAGAAGGCGGGCAGACATATGGAGGGCAGGCCTCCCTCTCTGAATTGGGGCTCAGGGCATGCAGGGCGCCCCAGTGCTGGCTTCTCCTGGCGGGCGAGCCATACAGGGATGTGAGGCGGGACTCGCCCGCATCTGCCCTGATGGGGGAGCTTTGTGGGGGTTTGGGGAGGAGTCGGGAGGGAGGAGAGGGCTTCCCTGGGCCTCTGGAGTCCCGGCCTCTCTCTTGCTCCCCATCAGCGGGCACCCGCTCGTGACTGGGTGTGCAGTCCCTGCTTCTGTGCCACGCGCAGCTGCCAGGTGTGCCCCGTGAGGGCGCGGGAAGAGGCAGCTGAGGCTGCTAGAGAGGGGCTCGCACTGGCGCTGTCGTTTGCCAGAGGTGGTGGAGGCAGGAACGCCGCCCGCATCACCCTCCCAGCCTGCGGAGAAGCTGGCGTCCCCGCCGCTGAGATTCTGACCGTGCTGGCTTTCTCAAGGCCTTTGCACCAGAACCTTCCATAGTCTGGCTACAGCTGATAGTGACTCAAGAAATGAATGAACAAGTCGTGAGAGTTTCTGTTTTGTCTGGAATCCTGGAATGGAATAGAAAGGAGCTCCTCAGCCGGAGAGTCTCTATGCTGCCGTGGAATGGGTCCCCTGAAGAACTTGGGCATATTCTGTGTTTATCAGCTGATGGCACCAGATCCCGTCACTGTGTTCTGTGATTTAAAGACATCGTAAGTCACCGACTGAGGCGTACAAACCCTGCTCCTTGATTTGACCTGTGTTCTCATCAGCCGCCTGCGCCCCCCACTAACATTTGGCCACACGGGGTGCACTTTCCTCCTTCTATGTCAATTTTCGTTCGAGTGACTTCTGCACAGAGTCTGTGCAGTTTTAGCTGAGCAGACAAACCGATGCCGCCGATCGAAGCCACCATCATAGCCTCTGAGCTGTGGGCACAGAAGTCCCGGCACCTCTCTGCCTCTAAAGACTTAGTCGGTGTTTCTTGTCCGTGGGCACAGGCCCACACTGCCACTGAGGGGAGTCACCACCCGTGTGTTTCGGCACCCGAGGTGGAGGGAGGGGTGATAGAGCAAGAGGAAATTGCTCGAAGCATGTGCGTGCAGGTGTCAGAAGCTCGAGGCTGCCGCTGCTCTCTCAGATGGGGACACTCTCCAAGGGGGCCCCGACTTCAGTGAAGTAGGCCGACGCACCTCTCGTTGTTTATTGGGTGCAGCCTTTTTCTGATCAACACTTAATTCTGAGTGTATGGGAATGGAACCGTGCGGGCCCCTGGGGGAGCTTGTCCCACACCCCGCAGAGGCTTCTGGGGACACCCTCCCGGGCCTTCGTGATCAGCACTGTCCTCACAGAGTCAGCTTTCTTTTTTTTTTTAATATATGTTTATTATTATTTGTATCTTTTACATTATAGTGTATTCCCCGTGGGTTACCCACCACCAATTCACCCGTGAACTATTCAGCATTCCTTTTTTTTTAAATTATTGTTATTTATATCTTTTATATTTTGTATTCCCCTTGGGTAACCCACCACCAATTCACCCGTGACCCATCTCTGTGGTCCCTGGTGTCCTTTTCTATCCCACTTTGTGCCCTTATCCTCTCCCTCCCCCACCACCGCTGAGTGTCTCTCTCCTGTTTGGTTTCCCTCTAGTCCTGTTATGAGTGAAACCATACGATATTTTTCTCTTTTTTTCTGGCTTATTTCACTGAGTATGATAGACGATTGGATCAAGAAGATGTGGTCCATATACACAATGGAATACTATTCAGCGTTCAAAGAAGATAAACACATGCAATTTGCAGCAACAGGGATGGAATTAGAGGGAATCGTACTCAAGGAAATAAATAAGTCAGAAAGAAAAAGAAAACTATCGAATGGTTTCATTTGTTACAGGAATCTAGAGCTTTTTTTTTTTTTTTAACATTTTGATATCAGACCTTTTGATTCTTTGAAGGGTCGCCCAACTTCTTTGACCATGTGTAGGGTCAATGGAAGTGATCAGTTTTTCTGCCCTCCCGCCACTAGCATCAAGGGTGGGCACCTGTGCCCAGAAGCAGGTGTGGGCCTGCGTGAGGGGCGCACCTGGGCCAGGACCTGAGCACTTAAGGGCGGCAGAGAACAGAGGTGCGTAGCGGCAGAGGACCGGGCGGCTGAGCGCAGCAGAGACCAGCGAAGAGAGGACGCCAGAGAGCCCAGAAAGACTGAAGATTCGCAGGGCGCTGGGAGCCCTGCCAGCCCCCGCCCCCCGCAGGCCTCCCGGGCCGCCCCCCACCTGGCTGCCTCACTACAAATGGAGCAGAAGGATCATCAGAAGCCTGAGCCAGCACCAAGGCTCTAGGACCCCTTTACCCGTCTGCGGGTCACAGAGGAGCCGCCCGGCCTGCTGGCGCTGCGCCGTGAGTACCCATTTTTCTTAGGGTTTTGGAAGAGATGATTGGAGGAAAACAGACTAGGAGGTACGTTTAGCCACAGGCCTATTATTACCTTGAAATCTGGAGTTCACCTTTTTCCCTCTGGGACATACTCTTGAATTGTGCAGGCAGTTGGCTCTTCTGGCAGAGATCTTCTCCGCGTCAGGCTGCGTGGCTGTCTATTCGGAGACAGAGACACAGTCTGAATTCACTGAAAAAAGCAATTAAAATATTTGATGCTAAAACATTTCATTATATTTATTTTAAGAGTGTGTAAGTTGAGAAAAATATTTTACTTTCGTAATTATCTGGTGGAAATGCTCTAGCTTTACATTTCTCATGATATCTTTAGTTATAATAAAGGCTTTTATTGAAAAAAGCTTTTCATGTGTTTGGGAAGATGCCTTATGGTATGAAGAATAAACGATCCGCTCGCTTTCAGCGAGTATAACAGTTCTGTATCGTTTGAAAGAGGTCGACAAGAGCAACCCCCGGGAGTTGATGATAATTTTGCTACTAAAGAGTCCATTTTTCAGGGCATCGTATCCTTTATGACAAACTGAAGACAAAATGGCCATGCCAAGAGGAAGGTTGCATTTTATAGCCATCAAATCAATAGAGATTAAAATTAGGAATTATCACTAAATAAATATCCAAGGGCTAGTTTCTATCCCTATTCTTTCTTGGAGCGTTCAGTTAGCATGAGAAAAGATGAATACCCAAATTGACATAGTGTCTCAAAGGAACCAAAGACTCCCAAGATGTCAATTTTAAGCAAGGAGGGACAGCAGTACATGGCTATAGAATCAGCTTTTTCCCGACTTTGCCTGCTATCGATGATCTGCTGTGAGGAAATGGACTCATTTACAGGTTGCCAAAAGGCCTTTCGTCTCTTAGATCTTCAAACTCCGGCCCATAGCTGGTCAGGGCCTCTTTAGGTCGTGCTTTTGCTGCTGGAGTTCTGTTTATTTTATGGAGAGGAATGGAAGGTGTTCTCAAAATCGATTCCGTCTTGCTAACGAGGGAAAGCTCTTTTCCCCCGTGGGCCTTTCCTGCGGGGTGACTGACAGGCCGAGAGCATCAGCCGCGGGCCCCGAAGACGGCGAGCTCGGGCTGGCGCTGGCTGTCTCGTTGCTGCCGTTGCGCGTGCGTGCGGCGAGTTACTCAGCCATTCTGTGTAGGGCGTTCCTACCTGTGAACCGAAGGTAACAAGAGTCTTTACTGCGTGAGGCGTTCTGAGCGCCAAGAGCGTGTTCCGACAAGCCGAGAGCAGCGCCTGGCGTGCAGTACGTGCTCAGAGGGCTGGAGGAGGCATTTCAGCCGGGTTGGGCTGCTTTTTCCTGGTGTTTCTGAAAGTTCAAACTTTGCTTGACACTTAGTTTGTATCACATCTAAACACCAAGAATATTTTCTCAAATACGCCTTCAAGAAATAAATAGATGCTCCAGTTTACCGAATATGAACGTCTTGCACTTAAACAAAGAAATGCCTCAAGTCCTGCGTCCTCTGCCTCCGAATGGAGACTTCTGGCCACGTCACAGCCTGACGTCGGAGCCTCGCCCCTGCGCCGGTGGCCCGGTCCTTGCAGTGTTTGGTTTGGCTTGGGTCTGCCTTTGAATGCTTGTTCTCAGGCCCCGGCTGTCACAGGCCCTGGGCTTCGCCCTGCTTTACTGTCTTAAACCCTGTGTGATCCTTCCCGTTAGACTTCAGAGCCGGTGACACCTGGCCTTTGAGATGCGGGTCCGGGGGTACTGCGCTAAGTCTATTGGGAAGACCACGTTCCTTTTCCTGGGGGTTGTTTGTTCTCAGCCACGCAGGCGTCCGGCTTCTTCATGTATTTCCTTCATCACTGAATACTGATGGAACCCCCAAATTCCAGCTTGATAATGGATATCACATTCCGGCCACCAATGCTGGTTTGGAGAAACTCACTGAAATAGAGCGTAATTGTGCTTGGTGACACTGGCCATTTCAGCATGGAGCAGAGTGAAATCAACTTAAAAGAATTTCTGTGTCAATACGGTTGACGTCATTCCCAGAATGGTTAGGTGCCCCGATGGGCATCATAGACCGGTGAAGAATGCTGGGCAGCGGGTGGGGGGCGTGGTGAGGGGCTTGGTGGGGGGGGGGCTCCTTTCCAGGTCTGATATTGCCGGCGCTCATAGGGGCTTCTTCTTGTGTGACTTGTGTGTTGTGTGTGTGCCCATCGCTGCCAGCTTCTTTCAGGAAGAGCGATGCCCTCTGAGTAATGCCCCGAGCGATGCCCTCTGAGTAATGCCCCCTCTGTGAACTCCTGAGGCCCATGAATTATTAATCGCCCACAGGGCTGCAGCGCCGTGCAGGAGCGAGAGCCGAGCGCGCACAGCAGTTCTGCTCACCTGATCTTGACAAATTAGGAGCATCTGAAACACGCTCCTGCTTGTTAATACACGGAGCGGGGGAAAGGTGACTCGGAAATGCATCAATATTTAGCCCTATTGCAGAATCTCCGAAGGATAATAGCGAACAGTGTTTCTTCATAAATAACTGTCCCCGCTATCTCTGCGGGTTCGCGTGGGAGGCTAATGCCTTTCTGTCAAGCCGAGCTTTACGGCTCCATTTCGGCCGAGCTCCTTGAGAAAGAGCCAGGCGCCCCGCGTAAGGGCGCAATTAGCGGCACGCCCACGCCGCGGTCGTCTGGGCCTGTTTACAGAGCTCCAGCCTCGTCCAGTGTGTCCTCTCCCGTGTGTTAGGCTGACAGGCCGGGAGAATACCTAAAGCCCTCGCAGGAGCAGCCGCAGTTGCAGCAACACCGGCTGGTGTGCGACCCCGACCTGCGGCCGAGGGTGGGAGCGCGGGGCGCGCGGTGCTGGGCCGCGTCCGGGCGCGCGTGAGCCCGGGGACTGGCCTGAGCGGTGCGACAGCCGAAAATGTCACTGACGCGAGATACGGACGTGTGTAACTTACTGGATCGTTGTCGCCTGCTGTCAGTCTGTCGCTCATCTCTACCAGGGCCTTAGCCCCGCGGAATCGGCATTTCGCTTTGCTGAGGTCTGCAGTGCCAGCCGCCGCTGCGCAAGCCCGCTGTGCGGAGCTCAGGAGTCCCCGCGTGGCTGCTCCCCCGTTCTCCGCGTGGCGAAGAGGGAGGACGCTTTTCACAGCCACGAAGGGCCGCTCGCCCGAAGTAGCCACCGCCCGACACCCGCCTCGCGCCTGCCACTCTCTCCCGGCCCGCACTTGCCCGCGTGGAGAGCGGAAGGCTGGTGATGTTGGTGTGTGCCTCTCTGGTCTGGGCAGAGGGATTGCGGGGGACGCCCCGGTACCCGGGCACATGCGTGTCTCACAGCTGTTCACATCGCCGCGCCGATTTCGGGCTGCACACCCCGCACCAAATAATGAGTATTCATTTGAGGTGCGTCCCAGCGCTCCTTTGTCTTGTTCTTACTAATCTTCAGAAATGGGGCCTCCATTGTGTACGTTAATTAGACCTTAATATTCCCGGTTTCGTGTTGCTGGGGGTTGTAAATTGCCATTCTTGCAGTCACGCTGGGAATCAAATTGCATTTGTGGGCCGGCCCACCCTCGTTGAGCCGTCCCACTGGCAGCGTAATTAGAGATTCTCGCTAGACTTGGCCTCTATAAAAAAGTAGCCCAGGTGGGGACATTTGCATACTTGTCTTCAATAACAAATTGTTACAGTTCCTGCGAAAGTTAATTTTTGTATTTCATTTTGATTGTTCATCAGCAACAGTGTGATTACTCTTCTGTCACTTTTAGATACACAGCGTCCGCCCTCTGACAGCTGCTTTTTTTTATTTTTAAAGATTTATTTATTTATGCATCCAAGCTGGGGTACAGGCCAGAGGCGTGGGGCGGTGAGAGGGTTCACCAGAGACAGAGTGGGGAGCAGAACAGGCAGATCAGAAACACACTGCTGAGGGGAGCAGCGGGGGAGGCAGGAGAGGTCTGCCGCGCCATGTGGGATTCTCCCCGGCCGGGCGTCGAACTCGCTTCATGGGCTGACGACAGCTCCACAGCGCAGCGCTCAACCTCTGCGCCACCAGGGAGGCCCGCTGACCGCTGCTTTAAAGAGACATGCCCACCGGTGAGGCTTCATTTGGGTTTTCCAGCCTCACCTCCCATATCCCCCGGACCCGTCCTTTTAGGACTCGCAAATGCTTGTTCCTGCCAGAATGTTGTCACAGACAATATGGCCAAGGTGTTCTCTCTCTATAGCATAGAGTCTTCCTTTCAGTTCTTGTATTTTATGAAGCTACGTTAGCTCCAGTCATTCGGGGTCACGGCTAAGGCTCGCGTCAGCGCAGACCTGTTGTCCGGATGGCCTGGATGGGGACCCCCTGGCCCCAGGTCGATCCCGGGAAGCCCTGGCCAGGTGTGACGGGCTCAGGGACGCTCTCAGGTGCCCGGTGCCTGCCCGGCCGTGGGGGCAGTGTTCATTGGGGCCGTGCGGGGAGGCTGTCCTTTCTCTCCGCCATCCAGGAGGCATAGACCAGCCATGGCCCGCCCCAGGACACGCTTCCGGTGCTGTCACCCAGTTATCCCCACAGCACCTCAAATTGGTGTCCTCGTCCCCTTCTCATCCTCCTCTGGGGCACGGAAAGATGACCTCCGGGCTGCTGGGCGCCCTTCACGCTGACCTTGCAGATGCGTTCCCGCCGAGGTTGTCCCTGCCGAGGTGAGGTGCTCAGTCCGGCATTAAGCCCGTGTCCCACCCCTTCTTCCCTCCCTCCCTACCTCCCTCCCTCCTTTCTTTCACACCAACATGACAGATATTTATATAAATGGCAGATTTTCTTTACTTTATACCATAAACATTTTTATTAAAAATTATGCCAAAATTGCATTTCTAGGTTACATTTTAAAGTGCTGGGAAGTTCTATTTAATGGTACATCCCAGTTCAAAGGATATTTATTCCCTTATTTCTATTTTGCACAGACCTGTTTGGTCATATCGCTGGATATATTTTAAGGGAGGTGTCCTGCTGTGATCTTTTAAAAATTATAGCCATTTTTTCTGGTTTTGTTTCATACACTTTGCCTTATTGACACTGGTCAGAAATTTTAATAAGTAGCCTGCACCTGTCTGCCCTGTACCGGTGCTGCCGGCACCCCTCTGAACCGTGTCTTCTCACCAGCCCCATTCTGTCAGTCAGTAAGGAAATCCATTTAAACAATCAGCAGAATTGGTTCCGAAAACGAAGCCTTTGACTCCAAATACCAAGCTGTTTTTCCGACTCTGTTGCCTCTCTAAATAGATACATCTTAAGGGCAGTCATTAAGCGTCTACTCTTTCAGGATTATCCACTGATATTAATTGCTGTGGGGATAAAATTCCCACCTCTAAGGAACATTTAGTAACCTTTAAACATATACATATTCTTTGATTTCTACAAAAATCTATGGGGAATTAAAACACTTTAAAATGCAACTTAAGTCTTAATAGTTACAGTTTATGCTGCCTCGATTTTCTTGGCTGAAGATTTGTTTTAAACCTCAAGGGTGGAAAACACTGAAAAAAAATTGGAGGATCTTGGCATACTTCAAGAAAGATAATCAGCCTTTTGTAGCATTCACAATATGTCAGAAAAATGCAGTATGCATTTTCAAAATGAAGACGGCCTATTAATTTAAAATTGATTGGAACATCTTCATACAATGATGAGGGTAAATCAAGAAAATTAAATAAACATTCTAATGGGAAATATGTACTGTGTAATGGAATACCAGCTGCGCAAAATACTATAGTAGATAAAACTTACATTAATGATGGCACAGTGCATTGTATCGTTCCTGCTCCACATTCTGAATTTTCTCAAATCAGAGAGGATGCATGTTTTTTGCTCTTAGAAATTTATTCACTTAGGTGATTTTGATGCTGGGAAGGTATGCTAGTTTCCCAAAAGCATTTATTGGTTGTTTTTTTTTTTTTTTTGCCTTCTTTTAAACAAATTTTTTAAAGAAAAAAAGTTCAAAATAATACCCTATCCAAAATTATCTCATTCCCTCTACTTCTGCCTCATCAACACATTGACACCCACCCTTCACCTTTGGAAAACCATAGAGATTTGTATTTCCTGGCACTCTTTTTAAAATAGCAAATATTTTGCATTTGAAAATAATATGTACCCAGTAAATAACATTTGCAAGGTGCAAGAAATAAAATAAAAGTAAAATTCCATGTAATCTATTACCCCAATAAAACTATTGCTCAACAGGTTTCTAGTGACGGGATTTCTTCACAGACCTGTGATTCCATGAATCATTTTTAATATAGCTATAATTTTCTTCTTTGCACATTTCTGGATCTGAAAATTTCATTTGATATTGCAGGGTTATTGCCTTTCGCAAATGGAATTTTAATACCTGCACAATAATGCACCAGACGAATCGCGTCTGCCATATTTAATTCAGCAGTTCCCATCCGTGGAAGGCTGGGAGGTTTTCTGCTCCCACTGGTCTCCTTAGCACTGCTGTGTGCATATTTGTGTGTGAAACTTTTTTCAAATTTGGGATTAGCTTTTGCAAATACCTGGTAGGTTCAGAGAAATAGAATTGACTAGGTCAAGGGGTATGCACATCTTCAGACTGATGAATATACACAGTCAGATTACTTTTCGGAAATGTGACTGCATTTATTTATTTATTTTTTTAAAAGATTTATTTATTTATGCATACAAGCTGGGGTACAGGCCAGAGGTGTGGGGCAGTGGGAGGGTTCACCAGAGACAGAGTGGGGAGCAGAACAGGCAGATCGACGGAAACACACTGCTGAGGGGAGCAGCGGGCGAGGCAGGAGAGGTCTGCCGCGCCATGTGGGAATCTCCCTGGCCTTGTATTGAACTTGTGTCGCCACTGTCGACAGCTCCACAGCGCAGCGCTTAACTGCTGCGCCACGGGGGAGGCCTGTGACTGCATTTGTAATGACGCCTTCCACCAACACTGGACATCCAGCACAGCTCTGAGTTTTCTTTCATTTCAATTTTATTTTGCCATGACAATTTTATTTCATGAGAAAATTTCTCAAGTTACGTTTACCTTATAACCTAAAGAGTTGGAAATCTTACAAGAGAATTTGTCCTTGGTGAATTTCTTGGTGTTTTGCCGATACATTGCTTTATTTATTTATTTATTTATTTTTACACATTATTTTCTTGATAGAAGAAAAGGAAATAAGAGAGGATTGTTCTGTACTGTTAAGCAAAGAGAAATCTTCCTGGCTTTTAAAGAATTGTTCAAAAACTTGTGAAGTTGAGAGGCCAACTAAGAGTTCCTGTATTTCGCCTTCCTTTTGGTAATCATGTTTTGTTATATTTGTCATTTTTTATGTTTCCGAATAGCGTCTCATGTGAAATTGAGGCTAGAAACTAATAGCACCTTTTTGTACACTGTGGATGCTGTGGAAACATAATAAGGACAATTCAGGAAACAGTTTACACTAAGCCTCTCCTGCTGTGCACAGTTAAAAAATTATTTTGGACACAGTGATCTGAAAATGATTCACTGATTATTGCTTTAAATAAAACCTATAGATGTAACTGGAATTTATGAAGAGAATAATATGTACTCTATGAAAGCGTTTTTTGTGGGCTTATTAACTGAGCAGTAAGTCTCACTAGTGAATTTATGGTTCAGGTTTTTAAAAATTGATTTATAAACCTTTATGATCTTATCTTTTGTATTAAATGATTTTATTGAAATAAGCATTTTACTGAAATGTGCCCAGACTAGAAGCAGATCTGGTGCCTCAAAAAGATAAGCTACTTATTTCTGTCTCATCAGTTTATCAAGGCTGTTGTGCTGAGTTAAAATGGCAGTGGAAATAAAATTCTGCATTTGCCAGCTGGTTTTGGATTTGTATGTCAATAATCTTGCCACAACCTAGGTACACATATATTTAGATATCTGTTATACCATTTGAGCAAGAAAAGAGAAAGCCAGTTGAATACATTTGATAATTTGGGGAAATCAGGAAACCGTATTTTGGGATGAAAGGAAATGGCATCAGAAATGACACAGAAAAAAAGAGGGACATCCGTGATATTGTAACACCAACGCTGAAACAGACACGCTGACAGGGCACCACAGAGGCTGCAACGGCTTAGCGCTGGCCTGTGCCTCCTCCTGGAAGCCTCAGCAGGCGCCACGCGGTGCGTTGCAGTGTTTTTCTGTGACCAGGCTGCACGAGGCCATCCCGGTGGTATTAGAGACTTGGGGTTAGTCTGTGGGTCTAATTTTGAACCCAAATGTTCCTAACAGGTGGATATTTTTAGATACATCGATCGGGTCAGCTTGAGATAATGTCCATAACACCTACAAGGCAAGGGGATTAGGTTGGAGGATTTTCGTAAATTGTATAAATTTGATGTGTGACATTGCACAAGTCTAAGGTGCACACCGTGTCCGTTACTGCGATTCATCCACTCACTAGCGGTGGTGGCTGCAGCGCTCTCTGCCACACCCCATTCTCGGGCTCCGCATCAGCTCTGTTCATTATACTGCATGTGAGCTCTCTGTGGCTCAGTTATTGCTCTGGACAAGTTGGTTTTCTTAAACATCATCAGTCTTTTGTCCCTGCCGCCATCACCCATTAACCACTACTTTATTGTTCTTTTTCTTTCCAGTTTTGCCTTTCTTGGAGCCTACGTACAAGTGCTCCCTTCCAGCACCCATCATTTAGCAGTGTCTTATAATTGTCATTGTAGAGGTCCTTCCCCTCCTTTGTTAGCTCTACGCATAGGTATTTAATTCCTTTGGTTGCCATTGTACATGGAATTATTTTTCTCATTTCTTTCTCTCGAGCTCCTTGCTTCATATGGAAACAACTGAATTTTGCAAATTTATATTGTGACCTGCCACTTTACTGTACTGATTTATTATTTCAGTTAGATTCTTTTTTTTTTAAAGATTTATTTATTTATGCATACAAGCTGGGGTACAGGCCAGAGGCACAGGGCGGTGAGAGGGTTCACCAGAGACAGAGTGGGGAGCAGAACAGGCAGATCAGAAATACACTGCTGAGGGGAGTGGCGGGCGAGGCAGGAGAGGTCTGCCCCACCATGTGGGAATCTCCCCGGCTGGGGGTCAAACTCCCATCGCTGCTGCCGACAGCGCCACAGTGCAGCGCTTAACCGCTGTGCCATCAGGGAGGCCCCCCTCAGTTAGATTCTTAATGGGATCTTTAGTGTTTCCTATTTATATTCTCATATCATTTGCAAAAAGCGATAGTTTTGCTACTTTTATAAATTATATTCTTTTCATACCTTTATCTTGCCTAATTGCTCTATCTAGGACTATGTTAAATAATGGTGGTAGAAGTGGGCACCCTTGGGCCTCCCCGGTGGCACAGCAGTTAAGCGCTGCGCTGTGGAGCTGTCAGCAGCGATGCAAGTTCGACACCCAGCCGGGGAGATTCCCACATGGCGCAGCAGACCTCTCCTGCCTCGCCCGCTGCTCCCCTCAGCAGTGTGTTTCCACCAATCTGCCTGTTCTGCTCCCCACTCTGGTGATCCCTCTTGCCACCCCACACCTCTGGCCTGTACCCCAGCTTGTATGCATAAATCTTAAAAAAAAAAAAGTGGGCACCCTTGTTTTGTTCCTGACTTTAGAAGAAAAGCTTTCTGTCTTCCACCACTGAGTCTGATGTTGTTTTTATTATTTCCTTCCTTTTTCTCTCTTTTGGTTGCCTTTATTCTTTTTCTTGTACTTGAAGGTGAGAGTAAGGTTGTTTATTTGAGCTCCTTCTTGTTTCTTGATGTGGGCATGCATTGCCAAATATTTCCCACTTTCTAAGGCTTTTGCTGTCCTCCACAGGTTTGGATAGGTTGTGTCTTCATTTTCATTCCTCTCCAAGTATTTCTTAATTCCTTCTTTGATTTCCTCATTAATCCAGTGGTCGTTCAGTAGTGTGTTGTTCAATGTCCATATATCAGAGGTTTTCCTGCTTTCTTTTTGTTCTTGATTTCTAACTTGATGTAGTCCTTTTAATCTGTTTACCTAAGCAAGCCTTTTTTCAATGAAATTTGCATGCTAGCCACGACCTCCTAAGATGATGCAGGTACAGATATGGGTCTTCTTGACAGGGGCATTTCACACTGGCCAGACTGGTTTTCTAGTTCAGATCAGTCACACATGAGTCACATAGGACATATTCACCTCTGATGTGATTCTAGACCGGTATGATTGTGAGAAGAAATTCTGAAATGCAGAATTACACAGTAATTAGCCAACATTTATCTGTTAATTACTATATTTGTATAGTAATCAAGAGTTAGCAAGTTCACCATTTCAAATATGTTCTTACAGTTTCAGGTGCAAAGAACCTTTTCTTTTAGGTTATTTTCATTCCCCATAGTACTTTTCACAGGGTGAGGACTCTGGAGTGCAGGGACTAGAATGGCCACTATAAATGGAACAATTGGAAGTGAGGCTTCCAGAAACAAGGAGATGACTTAATTTCAACGGTGCCAGAGACAGCCTCGAGACTGACTCAGCGTTTCTGAATCCGACTATCCTCTTCCGCTGACCTGCCTTCTAATCATGTCTGTCTTCCTCCTTGGGGGAGTCTCACTTTCTTTGGGGGGCACTGCTTGCTTCACTGTACTTCATATGGCTGCTGCTGCTGCTGCTTTATCTCCTATGCCTGTGATCAGATGGGGTTAGATTTAGGTTTTCCAATATTTCTTCTGGCGTATCCTATAACCTTGGCTGACTCTCAGGCAATCCTTCACCGTATACAGGCTGTGCGTTAGGCACTGTGGAGAGAGAAACGGTGCATCTGCCTCACAACCTGGATGTCGGCAACCGTTTACCTGAGTTAAAGCCCTCAAAATAATGAATTCCTTTCTTCCTTCCTCTCCATCTATTTACCACTGAGGTCCATCCTCCACAGAAATGAAGAGTTTATCACCTCACTGCACATCCTCTCTCTGCCTTGATTCTCAGGCACCTCTTTGGGGAACTTGAGCGCCTACATTATTGACCTGTCACAGCCTGCCCAGATGTGGCTGCTGCAGTCTAATTTATCATGCCACTTCTCAGACCTGACAACTCAGAAATCTTGAACTTGGCAAGCTCACTCTATGACAATAAAGTTTTGTTTTTTTCACTTCTGCTATTCCTTCGTTTCCACTAAGTCAGATATCAAAACTCGCCAAGACATCTGTTCTCAAGAGCTGTCCCTGCTGTCTCAGTCAGACAATCCTTCCTGACACTTTCCTTTCTGGAAGCTCCATTTTATTATGGTCAGTGGTTTCACCTTTGATCCTTCCAGCATTAAACATTCACCAGAATCCACAACTCCCTTGATTCTGTAACTTTACTTCTCTCTTCTGTGTTTCCCTCCCTGAGGTCTCCACTCTGATTATGAAAAGCTCAGATTTCCTCCATCTTGCCCAACTCAATTCAGAAGGAAAATCTGTCTTATAAGTTGCTTCTTAAGATCTCTTTCCTGCTGATTTGAAATCCCAGGTTTTTATAATTTAAATAATAACATGTGTCTGCGTGTTTTTCTGGATTTTATAATCCAGTAATCTTTTTGTATGCAAGTTGGGATGATACTATCTGCTTTTAGAGTGTTTTAGTACCTGCTGTGACCGGCTCTCTCTTCATTATTCCTCTTTTAGAAATAGGTCTTATCACTTATTCCTGATGACTCTAGAATAACTTCATTAAGTTGTCCAAAATTATATGGCAGTTTTTAAAATTGGAATTACATTAAATATTACAGACTTAATTAGAGAATCGATGACTTTAACCAAATTATTCTTCCCCACCAGACACATGTCTCCCTCTATTCATTAAGGTGTTTCTGTCTATCCTGCAGCATAGCATATACTTCTCTTTATATAGGTCCCGCTTAATTACTGTATTAGGTGTTTTATACTTACTATCCAGAGTATATGTCGCATTCCTTGGTTTCCTTCTGGCTGTCGACACCCTTCCCTGTGATTTCACCCAGCCCTGTAGCCGCAGCTATTATCTATGTATCTTCCATGCCATTATTTCCACCTTTCTGTTGAACAGTACCCCTTCTGTTGCAGAGATAGTTAAAAATAAACTCTTCTTTCTCTGCCATCCCAAATCGCCGTCCCTCTGTGCGAGGGCCCTTAATTGGGTTGGTGGTGGTCGTAGCCGTAGGTCAAAGCTCTGAAGTCCTCTCGGGCTGTCCTGTCCGCTGGTTGCCCTGGCGGTGCCTGCGCAGCATCTCTGCCTGGCTCCTCCTTTCAAGCCCGCGGCCCCATCTGGTCTCCAGGTCATCGTCCTGTCCCCTGCGCTGGTGGGGGCCATCCCAGTTGGCATGTCAGTGTCCAGTCTCCTGCCCTTCTCTGCCTACCCTGTGTCCCTGCTGCTAGCGCCTGTGACACCGATGTGACTCTTGGCTCAGGATGCCTCTCCTTGCTTGTCTGATGAGTTCCAAACAGCACGCCTCACACGTGTCCTCGCCTCACACACACATCCTTTCAAAACGGACCCTAGCGTGATACCACCGTCGAGGTCTAGGTCACACTTCTGCCGCCGTCATCTCTCCCCTGCCACCCACCGTCTGCTTCTTGTGCACTCCTGTGCTTCAGTTTCTTTATCTCTGTGCTCCGGTCCTCCTGAAGTCTTTCCAAAACCACTCTCCCTGCCTTGGTTCTTGGGCTTCTCAACCATGTTGCAATCCCTCTACCACTTTTTCTTTTAAGATTTATTTATTTCTGCACACAAGAACTGGGGTGTCGGCCAGAGGTGCAGGGGGTGAGGGCACTCACCAGGGACAGTGGGGAGCAGAACAGGTGGATCCACTGAAATCCACTGCTGAGGGGAGCAGGGGGGAGACAGGTGAGGTCTGCTGCGCCCTGGGGGAAGCTCCCTGGCCGGGGATTGAACTCGTGCTGCAGTGGCTGTGATAGCTTCGTAGTGCTGAGACTTAACCCCTTGCGCCACCAGGGAAGCCCCCACGATCACCTTTGCTGTGCTATCTCTTCACTTTGCCCTGAGCCCCTCATCCATCAATAGATCAAATCCTGTTCTCACTTCAGGGAACGTTGTGAACAATTGTTGGGGCATCTCCCGAGTCACTGTTCCTTGTTGGGACTTTTTTAAGTGAGGCTTTCACAGGCATTGCATGAGTTTCAGATAAATGTGTTTTTAACACAGACCTCAGTAATTTTGGATCTGGAAATAAATATCGCCTAGAAGAGTTGAGAGGTATCTTTTGCATACAGTCACTATATATTGATCAACGTATATGTACTATGTATACATATGATATAAATTGTGTATGTATATATATGCATTTGTGTGTATACATATATGTCTGTGTGTATGTGTGTGTGTGTGTGTATGTAGATATATCTGTAAAATACAATGTACTGCTTTTGGTATACACTGCGCTCATGCATGTTCTAACCCTGCGACCCAAACCCAGCCTGGATTAACTGGGGTTGATCTCGATACTCTAGGACTGCTCTTGTAATTGCATCGCTTACTTGTCTTCCCCCTTTCATTCACTTGTGTTTTTTTTGTCTACACTTTATCATGCTTCATTTTAAGCTGCTTTTCTTGTGTGTTTTCAGTGGATGCTGACAAGTGACAAATGGCTGGTGAGCTCTTTCTTGTCACCATGTATGTGGCATTTAAGTGTGTGTGTCCAATGCTCGCTGTGCCAAGCACCTGCTGGGCACCGAAGAATCAAGGCACAGGCCACACGTGGCTCCTGTCTCGGAGGCCCTGCCCTTAGGGTCAGTTCAGCCACCCCCCCACCCCCCCCAACTGTGTTCACTGCCTGTTAATTAACTTGCAAATATGCTGGTCACTTGCTTCAAAAGGTAGGACAAGAGGGGAAACAAATGGCTGAGCACTGACTGTTCCATAGGATTAAAAAGAGAAATCATGAAGACGAAATGTGTATATGGTTATAAATTAGTGAATACCCAGCTTGGCTGATCAGCTTATTTCCAATTTTCACTCATCCCAACACTATTGCAGACGGCATTTCTGTGGCCAGGCCGTTGTCCGCATCTGCAGTTTTTATTAAAGGTAAATTCTTCTGAGGGGTTACTGTGTCACCTCGATGGAATAGCCTCCTGTCATTTAATATGTACTGTCAACCTACAGGTAAAATATTTATGTAGCCAACGTAGATTGCTTTGAAGTCGGAAGGAGGTCTGAGTCAAATGTCACCTCAGACATCTGGGACAGATAGCCTCCCCTGGGGTTATTTGTATTTCTGTCTTTTTTAGATGCACCTTTTTTTCCCAAACCTTCCACAGTGAATGCATAAAACAAAAGAGTAAACAATGTTGGCTTTCTGCAAAATTTCTGAACTTTCTAAAAATTGTTAGGATGCTTGTTTTTAAATTTAATGTTGAATCAGTGTTGATAAATAATCTAAGATGCTTTCTGTTTTTATGGACAGTTGAGTTTATCAACTTGATTGCTCCTCTGTAAGGTAGAGTTTTAAACCCAATTTGTTAATATTTCCAATCTCGCTTTCCTTTTTCTTTGCCAAAGTCGCTAATGTCTCAATAAAACTGAGGTCTTCAGAGATTTCCTCTCTGAAGTTTTTTTAGTTAGTTTTTTTAGTGATAAAATCAGTATCCTAATTCTTAAATCAATTTCTTCACAAATGACTGTTTTGTTATTAAAAATAATTTTAAGAAATCAAATTTTGGTTCAGAAGTTTAAGTCGTTGTTTTCTAACTCCTCAGTCACCCCCATTAAAGTATTTTTGCTCTTTTTTTTTTTTTTTTTGGCTAAGATCAAGCCAAGTTAGGAGCACATTGTTTCCCCTAAGAGATGAAATTCCTAAGTCCACGTGATCAAGTCCTGCCCGGTGCTCCGTCTCCCGCCGGCTCCTCCCCGCCGCACAGCACCCAGTGCGGGCGGCCCGCTCCGGCGCCCTGTGGCTCGCGTCCTGCCCCAGGCCCGCCGCAGGGCCGCCTTGCTCGCCTTCACCCGCACCCTCTCCCCACCCGCGCTCCAGTTACTCTCCAACATACGCCTGGTCACTGGACCGTTTTCTAAGGTTCCTGACGCTTGCATATGTGTATTCTTCATGTGTGTGGACATGTTTATCGCTCTCTCTCTATTTATCTCTGTGTGTGTGTATCTTGTGCAGTTTTAGTTCCCACCGGTGATAAGTGCACAACTGATAAAATTCAATAAATAATACCAGTACGGTAATAAATTCTTGCATGATATGAAAAATGTAATTGCATAAAACTTCCAAAGTGCTAATTTTTCTCTTAAGGAGTAATTTATAACCCTGAGGCAGGCCTCCTGACTATTCGTACTCATCAAAACAGCTCTGGCTCTTCTTTAGAAGGCCTGTGAGTAATTTTTCATCAATAAGCTGGAGAGCAAGAAGGATGTCAGAGCTAGAATTGAGTCCTACTTCTTCCATTAATGAAATGCCCTCTTCTACACTCCAGTGTGTGTGTTCTCCTGTATAATCAGGCGCTGTTGTTGCCACCTACGCTGTTGAGCATAATTAAAGCAGAACTTTCATTTTCATGTGTCAGCTTATGGATTAATATTTGTATTTGTCAATAACATGAAATTGACAGATTTTAGCTGTCAGATGTGCTTCAGGTGGTTACTTCCCAGACCTCGTGCTTTTCTTCAGTTCTGTAGGAAAGCCATGTTAATATATTTGAGCTCCTATTTTTCTCCCTAAATTTCTTGAAAAAATAAATTTTCTCATTTTCCTTCTCCCAAACCCAAATCGTTGAAGCTGGAAGCTTAGGTGGATGTCAAAATTTCCTTTTGATCCCGGCCCCAGCTCCCTGTCTGGCTAAGGGACAAGGGCCTGACCTCTTTGAGTGGCTCCGCGGGGGTGTTTGCCCCCCGCCCTCCCCGAGAGTACAGCACGGCAGGGAAAGACTTGCATATGGTTGTATTTTAGTGGCACGGCTATCTTGTGACCGTGTTCTGCAGGCAGACTGGAGGTGACAGTATTATTTACTTTTGTTGCTTGGGGTCCAAAGAGAGAATAAATTGCTATTGATTTTTGAGACATTGCAGTGAAGGGTCTGAATGCCTTCAGAAGAGTGGGGTGGTACACGGCTGGGATGGTACAGATGCCTTCAAAGATGAAAATTCATTTTCTTGTTATTGTCATAAAGATTTTCTTTTTCATTCTTAGAGCCAGTTACAAGAAGATGTGGCTGTGGGGCGGTGGCGATTATAAATGTTTTCTATCTTCCTGAAAGAATGAATTTGAGCACTCGCACCGCGGTCAGAGATGGATGACTGGCGCTCTGTGCGTCTCTCGCTCTCACGCAGCCCTGGCTCTGCGGTGCCGTTCTACCTGGTGAGCGCAGGGGCTGCCTCAGCCGGGCCACCTTTGGGCTTTGCACAGAGGAAGGAGATTTGATTTCTGCCTTATTTTAACTTGTAAAGGGGCAAGTGCCTTTAAAGTGATCCATTTTCTTTGCTTGGTGATCTCTCAATCTATTGTCCAGATGTCATGTTTAAGGCCACACTCGTTCAGGTTGGAAAGTGATGTAGACGTTCTGGTAGGTCCATGCCCAGTGCCCCCCCCTACCTGCATCGTGCCCTCAAAGGCATTACTCCTGGGGCTATTTAACATCCTGTTCATGGTGCCGTGAAGGACACACTCCAAACGAATAGCTGCAGTTTAACGCAGACCGTTTACCTGTCAGTTAACTTTTCTGGAATCAGAGCACACTCCTAATTCAGCAGTCCAGGATGACTCATGATTTCAAGTATCTGTTTGGGGAAGTGAGAATTACTGGCATCCAGCAGCTCACACAGAAATGGGGACTTTTATGGCTTGTGAAGGGATACACTGGGAAGAGATTGCAATGGGAGAAACTTCCCTCAATGAAGAAGTGATTTAGCAACGAATGTAAATGCTCATGTAAGAACCAAGAGTTAGGTCTGGACTTAATTCTGAAGTTCAGCCTACCCCAGGGCTCTGATCGAACAGTCCCTTTTCACACATGCTCTTACTAAATGGGGACGGGCAGTTTTCTGACGGAAGGAGAGTCTTCCTGGGTTTTGAATTATGTCTGCATTTATTATTTATATTCCCTGAGAGCTTGTTACTATTAACCTCCTCAGAGATGAACACACATAAACAGCACAGTTACTTGGAAAAAAGGTATCTCTACATTTTTTAGCTTTAGAAGTAGAGACTTCAGGCTTCTCAGGTAGGGATAGGGCGCCCTTTCCCATGTAGGGGAAAGAAAGCACAGACGTAGAGGTTTAGAGCTCAGTGCTTCCGGTCGCTCATTAAATTTAGGCAGCTTGTTGAACTGCTCTTGGCCTTGGGTTGTAAGATTCTGAAATGGAGATAATTGCATCTCTCTTAAAACAAGCCTGAAATAATCGGGGCCTCCCTGGTGGCGCAACGGGTTAAGTGCAACACTGTGGAGCTATCAGCAGCTGCGGTGCGAGTTCGATCCCCGGCCAGGGAGCTTCCCACAGGGCGCAGCAGACCTCTCCTGTCTCCCCGCTGCTCCCCTCAGCAGTGGATTTCAGTGAATCTGCCTGTTCTGCTCCCCACTCTGTCTCTGGTGAACCCTCTCGCCTCCCCACACCTCTGGCCTGCCCCCCAGCTTGTATGTGTAAATAAATAAATCTTTTAAAAAAAAACAACAAAAAAGCCAAATATGAAATAATCCTTGTAGGTCAGAGGTCATCATTTCCACCACCACCCCCGTCGAGCCACCTCCCAGGGGAAGCGGGCGCACGCTGAAGGTTGGCGAGGGGCGGCCGGGAGCTCTGTCTCCGGGCCTGTCATGGGTCTCTCCCGACCCCTCACCCTCGGCAAGGCGCTTCCCACTGTGGCCACGCCGGCATTCTCCTGCGTGGGCCCCCTCCTTGCAGGCGTCAGTGTACAGGAACCTCGGCCTCAGTACACCCTGCGGTGGCTTGTTCCTACCGTTCAGCCTTAAGTCACCGGAACCAGGGCCGACCTCCCTTTGGGGCCTGCCCTGCCCCCGCTGGCCCTCAGGCCCTGCACCCAGTCTTGCTTCGGGCTTCTGTTCCTCCCACAGCTGCAGTGCTGAGAACCAGGTAAAGGTGCTGGATGTGGAAGGTGTGGCATTGAGCTTTCCTGCTCTAAATCTCTTATCTTTTAAAACTGCGGCCCCTTTGCAACAAATCTTCATCTCTTCTATTTTTTTTTAAAGATTTATTTATCCATACAGAAGTGGGGTGTAGGCCAGCGGTGCGGGGTGGTGAGAGGATTCCGCAGAGACAGAGTGGGGAGCAGAACAGGTGGCTCCACTGAAATCCACTGCTGAGGGGAGCAGCGGGGAGACAGGAGAGGTCTGCTGCGCCCTGTGCGAAGCTCCCTGGCCGGGGATCGAACTCGGGCTGCAGTGGCTGCGGACAGCTTCATTGTGCTGAGACTCAACCTGTTGCTCCACCAGGGAGGCCCCAAAGCTTCATCTCTTCTGGTAACAGCTATTTTGGTCTTGTAATCTAAGAGTCTTTGTTTTGTTTGTTCATTAGTTTTTTTTTTTAAAAGACACATACAAGTGCAAGCAGTGTTAGTCTTCCTCCCGACTTACTTCACTAAGCATGTCTTCTGGGGGCCTCCGTGTTGCTACAGACGACAGGTTTCATCTTATTTGTTTATAGTGAGTTACGGGTTCCCATATATGCATACATACATATTTACACACGTGTACATATGTGTACACACATACACCACATCTTTTTCATCTGGTTGTCTGCGGGTACACAGGTTGTTTCCACCTCTTGGCTGTTGTGAATGATGCTGCCACCAACGTGGAAGTGTCTGTGACTCTGAGTTAAAACTCCTCTTTTATACCAAACTGAGAAAATCAAAATGGTAAGGTAAATCTGTCTTGCCCAGAAATATATTCTGTGCCAATGGAGAGAATGGTTAAATTATCCACTGTTCAGGATTACCTGGCTCTTTTAATTAGCATGGATAATTGAGGCTTGGCAGTTCTTAGTAGCATTATCGTGTCTTTCAGATGATAATTTCCTTTATTGTCCTTGATTAATTTGTAAGTAATTAAATGGAGTTTAGCAGTAACCTGATGTGTTCACTCTTATTAATATAGGCTGAAATTCATAAGCCTAAGTACTTGGGAACCTCATTTCAATATATCATCTATGTTCCACCTGCAAATTCAATGTTTATTTATAATGGAAACAAGAATTAGTTAAATTTGGTTGTCCCGAAACTCTGATTATATAAGTGCTTGCTTATTAATTTTAATAGGTCATGGGCACCAGGTACCTCATTGTACCAGGAACCTCTTTGTATTAATTATTTCCCTGATGTACTGTTTTTAACATCATCACCAATTTAGCCTAAAAGTAAGTTTTCTTTTATTAAGTTGTAACATAATCCTCATACTGGAGTTTGTACAAAGTTTTTTGAGGCAATATGATCTCAGATTTGTCTAATGACATAAACACATTATGGAGCGGCAATCCCTGTGAGCAGCTTTAGTTAAACTACTGACTTTGCTTAGTTCCCATGTCCACTGCTCTCCCTGGCTTCCAGAACATTTCACATTGCCAGGACTAATCTCTCATTCTGTGAGGAAAGAGGAAATTTGGGTGCTGTGACTGTTCCTTAGAAGGAATGACAAGAGCATTTGTTTATACGCCAGTGGCCTTTTTTTTTTTTTTTTAAGGAAGTGAGGTTCCCATCTGTTTCCTAAGGAATTACAGCCCCTTCACAGGTCTCCTCATTTCCCCCAATCAGTGGTAAGTCCAGGGTGCTGATCCAGGGGTGCTAGTATTGATATACAGTGGTCCCCAGACTTTTAAAACCCGTCTCATTTTTTTTTTTAAGATTCACTTACTTATGCATACAAGCTGGGGTGCAGGCCAGAGGCGTGGGGCAGCAAGAGGGTTTTCCAGAGACAGAGTGGGGAGCAGAACAGGCAGATCCACTGAAGTACACTGCTGAGGGGAGCAGCGGGGAGACAGGAGAGGTCTGCTGCGCCCTGTGGGAAGCTCCCTGGCCAGGGATCGAACTTGTGCTGCAGTGGCTGTGATAGCTCCACAGTGCTGAGACTGACCCCTGTGCCACCAGGGAGGCCCAACCCATCTCATTCTTATCTCACAATTCAAAAGCTCTCATTGCTTCCTGCAATCTGCCGCCTGTCTTCCCTTGAGCCCCTAGAACTCGGTTAGAATCGAGGGAAAGGCCAAGACCCTGATGGGCCTTATGCACTGTGACCTCGAGCCGCCACACCCTTCCCTTCCCGGATCAGCCTGCCGGGGTGTGCGGCCCCGCTCTGAGTCCCGGGGCTCGGGCAGAAAGAAGGTGCTTGCATTTTTGATTCTATTATCTCTTCTGTAGCACACATGAGGAGATGGGTCCCCATTATAAGTTAATCAAGATCGATACTCTGGGTAACTGAGAGCAGAAAGAATGCTGGCTACCCAGGGTGACGGTCATAACTTACCTTGCTTTTATATAGCACATATAGATGTCCCAGGGTTTAAGATTGATTTTGATGTTTTGTAGTGATAATGGCAAATTAATTTTGTTGGAGTGAAAATATTTTCATTGCAAATAAAATGAAAACTGACCAAGCAGTGGTGGTGCATTTGGATACCCCCACTTTATCATATGATAAACCATTTATGAGTCTATTATTTTATGAAAGTACGTGACTTCTCATTTGCCATGATGAAAATGTGATCATGTAATGTTTTATGAAATGTCCCTGGGGGAAATGTGAGCTCGGCGAGATTTGGTTTCATTTATTTATCTGATGGAGTTCAGGGGTAGAATCATTTTCTTTTTGGCATCCAATGGGTTAATGATTCATGGTACAAAAACCTATTTTTATGTTAAAGTAAAATTACTTTGAAAAATATGCTTTAACTGAAATCCTATTTAAGGGTAAAATTATGTTATTGATTATGATCAAAATGCCCCAGACAGTGATGAATTCATCAATTCCTGTTTCAGTGGTGCTATAAATCTTTTAGTAGAAGCTGGAGAATGTGAACAAGATGAATATTTTCAAATTATTGTGGCGTATTACTTATTATGTGTAACTTTCTTAATCTGTGTACTGCGCAGGAATGGAAATGGCTTTTAAGAAGCAATGTAGGAAAGTAGCTTATGACATTGTCTGTGTCACAAATCAAACTGGAATGAAGCTTTCCAGTATAAACTTAAAAAGTAGAAAGCTGGAAGTTGAGCAATGTATTTGAATTAAAGGAAAAAGACATGAAGTGTAATCATTAAACATAACCAGAAGAGTGTTTATTTACAATTAAAGAAGAGCAACCTCTTGCAATTTACTAAGGAAGATTTTATAACTCTTATCCTCCCTATGACATTATACAGTTGTGAAGACTGTAAATGGTTAACTCATAAAATATATACTTTTGAAGTCTCTGTTACGTCTGTAAACTTAAGAGTTTTCAAGGCTTTTACAGCTTTATTCTTTCCAACTACATATGGTTGTGGCTGTAGACATAGCAAAGGTACGTGTTTGCCTCTATCTCCTGTTCATTATATTCTGTAGATAGAGCTACAGATACATGTTACCTCTATATTTTGTTCATTATATTCACCACCAGGTGTGGGCTGAGGCCTGAATTTGTTTAAAATATCATACAGAATTTTAGGGCACTTACCTACCTACTTAAGAATCCTTCTTAAAGATTCTTGAAGTAGAGTTTGTGTTGAGTTAAACTTGCAATCCAAGTGACCTATATGAAATTGGTGTCATAAGTCCCTCACTATCAATCAATTTATTGGGAATGGGAAGTGTAAAGAACTTAGGTTCAAGTCTTAAGGTCTGTTTTTCTTCGATCATATGTTTATATAGCTTTGCGTGCTGGGCATTCCTTCTCTTTCATGTTGAGAAATCTCTTTCTCATCTGACTCTTCACAGACATTTTATTACATGTATATTTGCAAAAATAGCTAGATCCGATAGAAAGTTGGCTAGATATAGCCTCTGTCCATTAAAAACTTATTCAGACCAACGGGCTGCACTGTGAGCCCCGTGTAAGAGAGAGCAGCTGCCTCTGCCCTGCAACGGTTCTCAGTGCAGCTGGGAAACCACGGTGGGCTCCAGGAATGGAGCCCACACAGTGGGCTGATGTTGTCACGAGGATTGATAATATGTCACGTTCCTTGTTGGAAATGGCTCAAAATCTCAAGAGTTTTCTCATGACAGTTTGTATTTTTATGAGTTCTAAAATACTGCAGTTTATCATCTCCTTCCCGTAATCTGAGATAGAAAACAAAATACCATTTTAGATTTTGAGTTGCAGAACCCAAAGCCTTCAGCTGATAATCCAATAATTGGTGCTTGCGTCAGACCGGACCCTCCTGTCTTTATTACTGCCCAGCGTGGGGCCATATTGAGATAGCAGCGGTGGGGAGTCTGAAGGAGTGATGGCGCCGCTTAGACGCGGAGACACGCTCCCGCCATTCTGGTTGGATTACTTTGCACTAGATGGATCGCAGGTGCTTTTGTTCTGCCGTTTGAATTTATTGAGTTCATTGTGTTTAATCATGGTAGAAAAATGTGGCAAGCACAGTTTTGGAAAACCTAAAACCCAAATAATCTAAAATCATCCATGGAGTTAGCTCTTGGATATAGTCAGGACAACACCGTGGTGGAGCTCGTTAAGCAGAATAATGTTACTGATTATCAGCTAATAATTCAATGAGCACAAGGGTTGAATCAGAAGACCCACATTCTACAGCTTTTCCAGCCCCCAATTCTCATCACTCCCCCTGTACCTGGCACCTGCGAAGTGGGATTTGCATTGAAGCCCACTGCAGTGATTGACACACAAGATATTGCCGTGGCTCGAGCAAGTTTGCAGTTCCTTGTAGAGTAGCTTTCTTAAATAAACAAATAAATAAATAAGCTCCCCTGTTATATGTGCTCATGATGAATTTAGGAATTCACACCGGGAGTGGGGCTATTTGGGAATCCCAAATACGACTGAGTCCATTTGGAACCAGACCTCTGTGGGGCGGGCATATCAAGCACGAATTTCAGCTGTCTGACTAGCAAGGTCTTTATGTGTGGTCCAGGCAAAAATAGGAAGCCCTAGGACTATAGTGAAAAGAAACATTCTAAATTTCCAGCCTTGTGCTGTGTTTATTGCTTAACGTTCGTATGAAGCAAGAATACCGCATGTCCCCCTCTGTCCCTGGGCGGCTGAGTCGTGTGTGTGCCGGACAGTCTCCAGGCGCGGCCGTCTGCGCGCGCCTCCGTGCACCTTGGCACACACCGAGTCTGGCTCCCGGACGTTGCGATCTAACTGTGTCATTGTGGCTCCCTCGAGAAACACCACGCAGTGTGAGCAGCCCCGGCACAGGTGTTCCCCCAGCCTGATGTTAGTGCAAAGTTATGAGCGAGAATGAACGTTTTTGAAAGGGAGTTCAAAGTCCATGTTCGCTAGCGGGCCTCCTTCCCGCAGACCGCATCTGCAGCGCCAGCGGCTTGCGTTTCGCCGCGCGTCTGCTGAGGAGATGACACACCTTTCAAGCAGGTGCGCTGCATTGCTGGCAGCCGCGACCTTGACCTCTACTTGCACAGCTGATTCTCAGCCATCACGTGGGAGAAGGGGGACTATTTCCACTGGATTTGTTACTTGAGCCCAGCGGTTTGGGAGTTAAGAAAGTATTGGCTTATTTTTGTGAGAGGGAGAGTTCATGAAAATGGAATTTATTTGAAATAGCCACGTTGTAGAGAATGCGCTTGGCCGTTTTAGCGTAGGTGAAGGGCGCCGCGGTAATCCTCGCTTTCCTGCTCTTGCGCATGGGCGGAAAGCCGTGCTTGGGGGAGAGACTGGGCCGCCGCGCTCCACGGCTAGAAATCTAGGGCGCAGGAGCCTGCAGCCGCGGGTGGCCCGTGCCTGTCACCCACGCACCTGGACACCAGCCAGGGCGAGCTGCAAGCGTCAGTCTGGGCCCCATAACAATTAGTTCACCGCCAAGTTGGAAGTCTGAACACTTCTTGTTATTGGATGAAGAAGGTTTTAAAAATCAGCTGCGCATCCCGTCAATTTCACGTGCGGACCGCACACGCGGACACAGGCTGTCGCCGCAACCCAGAGCCCAGGGAATCCGGGGTTCCGCGAGGGTCCGTGCGCGCCGTGGGGGCGCGGGCGTGTCTCTGCGGAGCCGGGCTGGGCAGCCGCGGCGCTGCTGCCGGCGGCTCTCCCTTGGACCCGCGCCTGGGTGGCTGCCCCTCCGGCTGACCCAGCACTTCAGGGGCCGCGGGGCAGCCGTCTGAGCGCGCGACCGTGACTGCTGATTGAGTTACCTAGTCTTTTTTACATTTTTTTTAAATAGGAGAAAGCAGCTATTTAATAAAGACCATGTTAAAAGGTCAAATCAATTATTAGGCATGACACTGACTATTAATTAACTTGTAAACCAGAGGATTCGCTGGTGTAAAATGCCACATTCAGCCGCCACACCTGCACTGTACCCCTGGGGAGTCCCCAGAAGCCACCTGGGGCATGAGTAGCCCCAGCGAGAGGGCCCGGGAGGGGAGAGCGGGCGCCCAGCCCGCCCTGACCCGGGTCTGCGTCTTTGTTGTGTAGACATCCATGCGCAGCTCTGCCAAGTCAAGACACCGGCTAAAGCTGGCATCACAGCCTTCTTCGTGTGTTTCGGACCATCTCAGAAGGACGGAGACCTCCGTGCTGAGTGGCTGTCTCTGTGTGATGACATCCTGGGCCTTTCGGTTCGCTTTTGCGCATCTCTATTTTCTTTTCCTATGGCAAATTTATATTACTGGTATACATTTAAAAATGGAAAAATTATATCTGAGATGCTTGATCATTTTAGCGTCTTGAATTTCCTCTTCCAAGTCTGTCCACAATATACTCTTCATGATTGTGCTTCGCTTTGCATGTAAATAGGAGGATCGAGCTTGATGCTCTCTTGCTTTTTTATAAGTCACCTCTACATGGAGAGGATATTGGAGGCAAGGCTCTTGAGGTTCTGCTGGCCCCTGCAAGGGGGTACGTACGGAAAGACACTTTCCAAAGTGGTTGAATCTGGGTGCTGTGTGCAGTGGAAATGTTTGCTCATTTACTACAGCCTATGCCTTTCTTATAAGGGTGAACATATGCAAAATCCTTACGGGCAAAGATTTTGCATGAAAAGTAGGGATGTGAAAGTCCATAAAATTGTAAAATTTAAGTGAACATCATTCAGTGACAAGCATTTCTGAATGCAATGATAGCTTGAAATACTAGTTCAAGTGGGATCATGGCTTTTAGCAAGTAGGTAACATCCATTTTAAGGAATTGCCTTTATTTTGTTTTAGTAATCTTCACATTGTCTAATACACTGCTCCATACTCATAATCACTTAAGAGGAGTGAGTGATGTAAATATTACTTGGGATGAGAACATGGACGCTGGCTCCTAATTTTCCTAAAGGGAAGGACAGAATTATCCTCATAGAAGAAGCACACACTGTGTAATTAATTCGGTATACACAATTCTAAAAGTTTTGAAGAGCAACGTGGTCCTTCAATAGATGGAACACTATATTCTTTGTCCTGAAAACTTTAAAAAGAACTCGTGCATTGCTTTACTCCCTGTGTTTTTCTAAAATTTGGTAACTTTGGAATGACTAAATGAGTGAAATGGAAACACATTGATTGGGAGTTGATGTAAATTTATTCAACTTTGATTTTAAAAAACATTGATAGATATGGGGATTCTTGGTCCTACCCACATGTGATTATTACTGCAGCTAAATTTGCCATTTATTTGTACTGCTGAGCAACTGCACAGTACCAAGTCAACATAATCCCACGCACACCGAATAAATCTGCTGAATGAGAAACTAAATCTTCTCTGGCGCTGGCTCTGTCGAGGCTGTGGTAGTCCTCTCTGGGTAATTGCATCGATCCGTTCGTCCTTTTACTCATTCGTTCGCTCTGGTTTTCCAGCAGTGATTACTGAGCATCTGCCGATGCGAAGCCCCGGCCCAGGGGCCTTAACGTGTAACGTGTAACGTGAACGCGCCCCTGGCGTGGGGAGCAGGGCCGCCCGGCTCCTGGCGGATCAAAGAGTGGCAGCGGAGCCTCTGGAGAAGGGTGCGGGGGCAGGGCCCCTGGGGAGTGACCGCACAGCGGAGCTCAGCAGGGAGAGAGTGGAGAGGAGGAGAGTCTGCCCAAGTTGGGGAGGTGATCTGGACGTGAGGGCTGACCTGGGGGAACCCCGTGTGGCTGAGCCAGAGGGAGAGGTCTGTCCTAAGGCTGGTGCCAGTGGGAGGGCCGGGGACAAGGCTCTAGAGCCTGCTGGAGGAGAAGAGGAGTGCCAGGCTGGTGAGGGCGGGGCGGCTGCGGTCAGATCAGAGGTGCTCTTCAAAGCTAAGGCCCTGGCCGCCCGGCCCGGCGAGGAGCAAGCGTTAGAGGGGACAGGTAAGGACCAGCGGAGGCAACGGCCTGGTGCCTTAGCCTCTGGCGGTGCGGACGGGGCTGGCAGAGGGGCCCGGACACGGTGCAGCTGCTCCACAGGAGTGCCGACCGGCTGGGGCAGGCGCACCCGCGAGAGGGTCGAGGATGACACCTCCTGTCTGCAGGGCCACCCCACTGCTGGCCACTGCTGAGGCCTCAGGCTGAGAAAGATCTGGAAGCTCCTGGAATGTTCATGATCAGCCATTTAAAAAGTACCGAGTGAGTTGTGCTTCTTGGAATCCTACGTTAACACTGAACTAAGTAGCTGAAACCTGGCAGTGGGGGTGTTTCTGGGCGCTGAGGCTGCCGAGGAGGGTGCAGCCCTTATTCCACTGCCCCAAATGCGGACGAGCGTCTGGGATTGATAGAGGTTGGCATAAAACCCTGTCCTGCTCAAGGGGAGTTTATAGAACTGAGGCTAAAGGGCCTTTTAATTGTGGCATTTTCATCTGTAAAGTGAATTCCCGGTGCATGTAGACCTTAGGAACACTGAGTTATGGCACTTACATTCTAAATTAGGATTAGTGAATAAGTAAAAGCCAGTTTCTGTTTCACATGGCGTAGCCAGCTCTCCTCGCGGGGCTGTGTGTTTGTGATCATCGGTTGGCAGCTCGTGGTCTGTGTAAATGGGTTGTCGGAAGCCCAGCGCAGGAGGCGCCCTCCCGGCACCACCAGAGACGCAAGACTACGCCCCCACTGCTGGACATCTGTCTCGCAGCGCCAAAAACCTCCCAAGTAACCGAATCTTTCCTTTCTATGATTGAACTCCAAAAGGGCCCTTTGTAATTTACTTTTTTCTCTATTATGACTATAAAATCAAAATAATTCTCATAATGCTGTAACTTAATAAAATTTCCTTGGGAGCAAATCACACATGAACACTCATGAAAGGGAAGAAAAAGGTCCCTTTTGCTTTATTTGCTAATTACTATTAATTTTACATATTCTCTCCTTATATATACACTAAAAATAAGGACAACGTGACGATTTCTATAACTAGACTGTGATAGAGGCTGGAGGGTCAAGTTTTGGAGGCAAAATTTCCTGCCGTTTGTTTTGAAAGTTGGAATACTCCCACTTACCTAAGAACTACTAAGGCACTTGTTAAATACCCTTGGATTATCCAACTTTGATTGTATTTTTTAAGCAGAATTCATGGCAGAGAACATCCAATCTTAGGCAGTAAAAATGTGATCAATATTTAAAGCCTAACAACTGTGTTGTAGGTAAGAATGCCAAAAGCATTTGCATAATGTAATAATAAATTCTGTATCTTTTTATTAGTGGAACATTTTCTGTGGGATTAAAAAGAGCAACTTTTAAATTTACTAAAATCAATAGTGTTTTCTATTTATGTAAGTTTTCATCAAAATAAGTGTAGACAGAGAATTGGTTAGAAAATCATATTCAGGCTCCATTATTAAAAGATTAGGACATACTTTTGGTCCGAAGTTTCTGTTTGTTAAGGAAGCATCCAACATCCATTTTCTCTCGAATGAATGAGATTTGAAAAGATGCTGCCAGAGGGCCTAAAAGGGAGAAGGCAGCTGGACCCTGCTCAGGTCAGTCCCTACAGCTGTCTGGAACGGCAGCCTGTCCTGACTGGACCCCGGACTCCGGGTGCACTTGTGCCCAAGTTCTGCTCTGTTACTCCCTGGCCACGGGGTTCTACAGCCCCGGCTTGATCTGAGTCTCCTGGGCCCCCATCGTGTCCATTGCCCGCTCCGGCCTGAGTGGATTCTCCTTGGCTTGTTTCTGGGGCGCGCTCGGCCCAGGGTCTGAAGCCCGCATTCACCCTCCCAGGGCGCGCTCTCTTCTGGGCCGGGTCTGAGCTAGTTAATTATCTTCCGTGTTGTCTCTGCCACGGCCTTTCCAACCTGGAGTTCGGTGACATTAAAATGTAGTCACATGTGCGGCCTTCCACCGCTGGCCTGGGAGGAACTCAGGTAATAACAAGGGGGTTCTGTCAAAATGTGGGGGCTCAGCTACGCCCCCAGCCCTCAGTGCAGCTTTGCACAGCCCACTCAGTTTTCTACATTGCTGTTTTCTGATCCCTAAAACGGGTAGAATTCGGTCTTTCCTTCCTCTACCAGAGGCCGCGGTGAGGACGAAGGCTGGGTCATAGCACTCCAGCTCCGCTCTCTGCAGACCTTCCCCCAACGAAGCGCCGAGGCCGGTCGCCGCTGGAAAAGGGCTGAGTGTGCTCGTGCGAGAACCAGGCGAAGTGTTTATGTTTTGCTGCTTTTCGAGCCAGGGGTTGTTATTCATTAAGATTGTTTTATGAACATGGAGATAAAAGCAGGCCGGGCTCACGTCGGGGAAGAATAGGCTGTGACTCTTAATAGGTCTTAAATCTCAAGACAGGATATACAAATAATAGATGCGGCTATTTAGTCGACTGTGGGTTTATAGTTCAGGAGGTGTTTTCATCAGCATTTCCTTCGTTAATTCTCTGTAATCCTGCGAAGGAGATACTGTCACAGTTTCTCTTTCTGGGTGAGCAAGTGCAGGCAGAGGATTGCTGCAGCATTGTACAAACAACGCAAGTGAATTCAAGAGTGGGGGTTGAAGACCAGGCCTTTTGGAACCAAATTCCGTTCCCTAAGATGCCAAATATAGAAAACCTGAGAAATAATTTTCCTTTACTCATGGCATTTGTTGGAAAAGCATGATTTTTTCAGTGTCAACCCGGTATAGCTATTTTAAAGTGACCTTTAGCAAATTTATTTACGGTGGTCAATGTTTGTGGTTGCAAAGCCATCACCGCCAGTGATAATTACCAGTCTGTATTGAGGTTACAGCAGGTTAATGTCTTTCTTAAATGGCTTTTTTGTTCAAAATGTGATAATTGGGACAGCATCTCTTAGTATGATAGATTAAGTGAGGACAAGAATAAGTGGAGGGCCTCCCTGGTGGCGCAGCGGTTGAGCGCTGCGCTGTGGAGCTGTCGGCAGCGGCGACGCGAGTTCGACTCCCGGCCGGGGAGATTCCCACATGGTGGGGCAGACCTCTCCTGCCTCGCCCGCTGCTCCCCTCAGCAGTGTATTTCCCTCGATCTGCCTATTCAGCTCCCCACTCTGTCTCTGGTGAACCCTCTCGCCGCCCCACACCTCTGGCCTGTACCCCAGCTTGTATGTAAAAAAAAAAAAAAAGAGTAAGTGGAGACTCCTTTTCGGAAAGACAGATTATTTGGTGGTGCAACTTTCTTATTTTCAGGCTAACATAATTCCACAGAGGAGTGTGTGCGTGTGTGTGCATGCACGTGCACACGTGCTCATGGTATTGTACGAACGCTTGTCCTTGGTATGCGGGGCTAAGTTTCAAGGCTTTGCTGTTAAACTCTCCCGGTTCAGGAACGCCCCCTTTTTCCTGGGGCCCATCCGGTTAGTCTGAGCTGCTTGAAGCCGGCTCCCACTGCGGCATCGACCGGTGTGGCGTTCCACCTCATGAATACAAAGACTTTAAAGGCAAATCCAGAGTGAGTCCCAGCCATGTTGAAGATGGCCAGGGGCGCACCGAGTCCGTGATGCGCCACGCGCACCGCCGTCGCCGCACCGCTGTGATTTCCTCATCACGACTTCGCTTTCCTGCTTCTTCCCAGAAGAGAGTGTTCTGATTTCCTTTGCTCTTAAAAAAATGGAAACCCATGAAGTGCACTCACATGGCTTAAAAAAGCAAGTAGTAAGGAAAAGAATGACAGGTGGAATGTCAGCTCGCCACCGACAGCTCTGGGGTCCACTTTAATGAGTGCTGACCTGTCCCAGACCTTCTGCCGTTTATCTCATTAGTGCTCATAAATCTGTGGGCTTCTAGATGGCGTGGCTGTGATACATAAAAGTTGAATACTTTGTATAGTGTGTAACTGAGAAGGGCATAACTAGAAGCTGAACCCAAAGTTGTCTGAGCCTCAGGTGAGTTCGGTTGTGCCCCTGCACCTTCATGATGACATACTCTCCTGCCTTGTGTCATTAATCAGGTGGTTTGGGGGAGATGTACCTAAGTGTCTCTAAAGACTGAGATGATCTATACCAACCTGGTTTGTCCAGAATCAATTCTGGTTTAGGCATGAAGTGCTGGAAATATTATTACTGTGCCCCACTCACTCTAAAATTGCTGTGTACAGTCTGATACTAACTTAACTAAAACTTGCTAGCTATCTTGGTACCATTAAAATAGGAGCTCTATGAAAATAGGGATTTTTTTTTTCTATTTTATTGTATCACCAGCACCTAGAACAGTGCCTGGCACATAAATGCATTCAGCAAGTAGATTTTGGCTAATATTGTATTGGCAGAGACTTATTATGTATACCAATCTGGAATTTCCAGAGAAATAGAACCAATGGGGGGGGGGAGCGTGAGAGAGAGAGAGAGAGAGAGAGAGAGAGAGAGAGAGAGATATGAATGGATGGATGAATCTATCTATCTATCTAGATGGTTAGATCATGGGTAGATGGATGGATGGATGGATAGGTGAGTAGGTAGGTAGGCAGGTAGGTAGTTAGATGGGTAAGAGATAAATCATGGGTAGATGAATGAATGGATAGATAGACAGATATTTCGATAGATCACGGCTAGATGGATGGATATAGGCATGGACATATGGGTAGGTAAATAGATCCATACATTTGTGAGACCTGGGAAGTCTGAAATTTGTTGGGCAAATTGGCACACTGGAGACTCAGGCAAGGCAGAGTCTTGAGGAAATATTCCTTCTCCAGGACAACAAATTTTTTTGCCCTTAAGATCTTTAACTGATTGCCTGGAGCCAACGACATTATGGAGAGTCATCTGCTTTGCTTAAAGTCAGCTGATCATAAATGCTAATTACATCTACAAAATGCTACTGCCGCAGGATCTACATGAATGTTTGCGCAAGCCAGATAAAATTAATGGTTGCGCAAACTCCTATCCACATGATGAGCAAAGCCAGGAGATAAGAGCTTACTGGGAAGAGGCACTTAGTCAGTAATCACCACTGTGGTGTTTTAGAATAAAAGAGAGGTTACCAAGGCTTTAATTTCTTCAAAAAAGGTTGCATTTTAAAAATGTGCTACTATGCTTTTAAATACATAGAGATTTACCACTGAAATCTCATTTAGTGTAATGTGAAATTGGGGAGGGAATGTAAATGTTGAAGGCATTATATGAAAGATAAGTTAAGGTGGAGCCTTTTGAAGCTTGTGGGAGAGCTCTTTCGCCTAGTCTTGACTTCCTCAGTGCTACGTATCTCCAGTTTCTCTTCATACATCCTTCTTGATTTTTTAATAAAGTGCCCTTACCTGGGGCCTCCCCGGTGGCACAGCGGTTAAGCGCTGCGCTGTGGAGCTGTCAGCAGCTGCGACGCGAGTTAGACGCCCAGCCAGGGAGAATCCCACATGGCACGGCAGACCTCTCCTGCCTTGCCCGCTGCTCCCCTCAGCAGTGTATTTCTGATCTGCCTGTTCTGCTACCTGCTCTGTCTCTGGTGAACCCTCTTGCTGCCCCGCGCCTCTGGCCTGTACCCCAGCTTGTATGTATAAAATAAAAATTTTTTAAAAAGTGTCATTACCTTTCTGAAAAGAGTTGGGATAACATGTGGAAAACTTCCTAGTATTCAACAAATGATACACCATAAACGATTTTTGAAATTTTACATTTTTATTGAGGTAACATTTATTAACAACCCTATGTTTGATTTAGGGGTACAAATTCACACTCTTTCAATGTATGTTACCACACCACACCCATAATCCTCCATCAGAGTCCCTCGTGCCCCTACCCCCTTTGTTCCCACCCACCACTTGCCCCCTCTGTTAACTTCAATTCTCAGTCGGATTTCTAAGGTTTATTTGATTTAGTTTTGTCTGTTTATTTCCCTAGTCCACATGAATGAAATCGTCTGGCATTTATCTTTTTCCTTCTGACTTACTTCATTTAATGTAATCTCCTCCAGTTCCATTCATATTATTCATATTATCACAAATGGCCAGATTTCATCTTTTTTACCCACTGAGGAGTATTCTTGTGTGTGTGTGTGTGTGTGTGTGTGTGTATGTGTGTGTGTGTGTGATTTTTTTAATCCACTAATCTGTCATTGGGCCCTGAGGTTGTTTCCACAGCCTGGCCATTGTAAGTCGGGTGCCCGGAACACAGGGGGCAGAGATGCCTTCAAGCTGTGTTTCTCCTTCTTTGGGTGGACACCGAGGCATGGCCTTGCTGGGTCATCTGGTGGTCCGCTGGCCATGTCCCTTTGCCTCCCACAGGGGCAGGCTAGTCGACAGTCCGCCAACAGTGTACGTCCCCCTCTGGCTGTGAAGGACTGGCTGTAACCTCCAGGCAGGGAAGACGACCCAGCCAGGAAGCGGAAGGCGAGAGTATCTCGTTGTTGCAGCAGAGGAGGCAAAGGTGAATGAGGAAAGCTCAGGGAGGGCAGCAAGGACGCGACAACTGCAAGACTGGGGATGCGCCGGCCGCCGTGCGCCGCCCTGGCTGTCCTGAGGCGCCGGCTTTCCACTCACTAGGGCCTGCCCGGCTTCCCTTTGACTTATATTCCTGAATCGGTAAATCAGCCGGCTGCTATGTTAGTCAGTTCGCTTTGGAAACTGGGTCTGCTTTAGAAAGTTTGTGAACTGCTCGGGGGCTTAGTTTCATCTTCTCTCATTCCAGAAATAAGAGTGGGGTTTTGGTGGGAATCCTTTAAGGAGAAGCATGGAAGTCAGAGTGAGGTAAAATAATCCCCTAGGTCGGTGTATTTGACTGAGTCATTTTCCTTTTTGGTGATGCATTTGTTTTTGTTTTTGTTTTTTTGATCAGTGCAGTTGAGTTCCCTAATGGCAGCTTGATCTAAAAGAGCATTTTGCTCCGCCAGTCTCTTTAGTACCCACATAGCCAGTCGGCCGTCCCAGCAGCACACCTGGGTACCAGGTGATGACAGAATTCCTGACTCTGTCTTTTCATGATGTCAAAGAGAAAAGTAAAAGGAGGCCCTGTAAGAGAGCTCTTTCCTGATGCTCTCCGCTGTCTTCTCTAAGGCCGGCGAGCACGCGCCTGGGCCACCTGTTTCCTAGGAGATGCACGGACATCAGCTGCGGTGCTGAGGAGTCAGGCTTTGGACATCGAGTTAAAGATCACTCCCCGCCATCTTGTCCATGCCGAAGATGACAGCGATTGAGCTTTTCCCCACGAGCTTGGACTGTATTTCCCTGTGTCTTCTATGTCTTTTAGTAATGGCTTAGAATTTTCTTCGAATGGGTCTTGAGCCTCCTTTGTTATTTCTAAGTTTTAGATACTTTTTGATGCTACAGTAAATGGGATTATTTTCTGGATTTCTTTCTCTCCTAGTTGGTTGTTGCCGTAGAGGAATGTATGCTGGCATTGCAGCCCGCCGCTTGACTAGACTGCTTTATTATCACAATTGCGTTGTAGTGGCCATGTTAGGGCTGCTGACGTTCTCCTCCATGGGGCTCGGCATGAGCCCCTCGGCCTCACTGCGCTCTGAATGAACCTCACAGGGTGAGCCACGGTCCCGGGGAGTTTGAAGGTGATGCAGATCACAATGCCTGCTCTGCTGTTAGCTTTGCTGGGACCCTTTGTGGAGGCCCCCAGCTCCTCCACGAGGTCGCCCCTTCCCCCAGGGGTCCCGGCTGAGCTCACAGCCCTGCCGCCGCCATCCCAGACCAAAGCCCCTTTCTTCACCCACCTCCTGTTCCACGAGCGCCAGTCTCCTCAGCGTCACCCCGCTAAAGTCTGCCCAGGTATCTGCTGTTCTCGGGCTACTTACACCCCACCTGCTCCGGGGCCTCTTACAGTTCTGCTGTCTTCTTGTGGGGTGCTCAGGGCCTTTGGGGAGCCCCGTGATGGCCTGGGCTACCCCGTGCTGGCCTGGTGCATTCCCTGCTCCCTGGGCCTCCTGTTCTGCCCACGGCCCGGCCTGCGCCGTCGCTGTCTGTCTCCCTGAGCGCTGACTGGCTCCGCTCTGCGGCCCTCTGGCCGGGCTCCTAGTTAGGAATTTTAAATATATTTTAAATTGATTCATAGAGAAAACTAAGCATGTGTGTAGAACCAGTACTCCCCAAATTTACAAATGTGCAAACTGGACTTCTAATACTGTGCTAGACTTACATAGCTTTCTTATATAAAATATATTTTTACAGATTTATTTTTGTGTAGAAGAACTGGGGTGCAGGCCAGAGGTGCGGGGGGTGAAAAGATTCTCCAGAGACAGAGTGGGGAGCAGAACAGGCAGATCAACCAAAATACACTGCTGAGGGGAGCAGCGGGAAACAGGAGAGGTCTGCTGCGCCCTGTGGGAAGCTCCCTGGCCGGGGATCGAACTCAGGCCTCTGTGGTAATAGTGCTGAGGTTCAATCCTTAGGCCACCAGGGAGGACCTCTTATATAAAATGTTAACTAAGAAATATTTACAACTCTAAGGTGACATAATTAAGGTGACTCTTATAACTCATTCAATTGGTTTAATTTTTAAAAGTCATATAAATTTTCTCTGATTTTTTTCAGTTTTAAGTATAATATGAACATACACTGTATTTTCTACAAAAGTTAGATTTTCTTCATGAAATGGGTAGAGAATATGAATTCTTTAAACTTCTCATATTGGTTTACAAATCAAGTAAATTAATATTACTCCTGCATACAGCTGAGATTATAAAGTATTTTCAAATAAACCATCATATAGACCAACAATTCTCTAACAGTCGTTATGCTTTGTAGAGTGTGAAGCATGATTTCAAAGGAACCTCAGGACTTGGGTTTATCTTACATTGTTTTAATTACTATTGGTTTGGATATCTGAGTGATACCTAAGTTACGACAGAATGCTAAAAATATGAATGTTAAGCATATTTTAAAATTTCTTTATTTGGGATTCTTATTTAATGGATCACATCAATGAACGTGTTCATTTTTTGCCACTTTAAGTGGGCTATAGAAGGAATGGATGTGGCTATAGAAAACTTTGTAAAATATGTTACTGAGCTCTGGTGGCCTAGTGAAGTACCGTGTATAGCGACAACTTGCAATTTCCTACCACCCGACATTTTCTATGAACAGGACTTAGAAAGTCTTACTGCATTAGCACAAGGAGCTCCAGCGCAGAGGAATGCCAGGGTGGAAAGTGCTTTTGTTTTCCAAGAAAAAGAACGAGACTAGTTTCCTCCTGAGTAAAGTATCAGTTTGTTCCTGGATAGGAAGAGGACAGAGGAGACAGTGTGTATAGCAAGCTGTGGGTGACTGAGGGACAGAATTTAATTTGCCTTGTTTTATAATACCTGATAAGAAATAATGAAATGTATTAAATTTTTAGTAAAGTTTGCTCAGTTTTGATAGGATTATTTGCGAGACAATTTAAGGAAATAAAAGGGGCTCATGAAATCTTTACTGCCAAATATTACATTAATATGAAACTAGAAAATGACTTTCTGTTAAGATGACAAATTGGTCTGAGAGTGAATAAAAAGTGGGGGAAGGTTTGTGGAGCGGTGGGTCCCAGCTCTGAGGCCCGGGGCTTGGCAGGCTCGTTTTCTTTTTTTTAAATCGAATGTGCGAATGTGAACTTTTTTTTTTTTAAGATTTATTTCTTTATGCATACAAGCTGGGGTGCAGGCCAGAGGTGTGGGGGGGATGAGAGGATTCACCTGAGACAGAGTGGGGAGCAGAACAGGCAGATCCACTGAAATCCACTGCTGAGGGGAGCAGTGGGGAGACAAGAGAGGTCTGCTGTTCCCTGTGGGAAGTTCCCTGGCCGGGGATCGAACTCAGGCCACAGTGGCTGCGGACAGCTTCATAGTGCTGAGATTTAACCCATTGCGCCACCAGGGAGACCCCTCGAGCTATCTGATTCTTGCCCCTTAGAGTTCAGAAACAACATTTTCTGCGATCTGTTAGTTCACTTGTCAGTGGAGGTATTTGGATAGGTTCACGGGAATCTTGCCCTCTTTTAACCAGAATATAATTGGAAAAATCAATAGTGCAACCACGGTCCTCTTTGAGAATGATTCTCACCGGATCAGGCTGGGAAAGTCCACAGTTCGAGGGGTGCTTCCTAAGATTCCTGTGCTCAACACTGCTCCCTGTCGATGCCCATGGGTTCTCCCCAGAACCCTGGGTGGGATCCCACTCACAGCATTCCTGCCTCAGGGTATCGTCTCCTGCCAGGTCAGAGGCCTGAAGACATTCCAGAGCCTTACAAAGAATGAAACTCACCTAAATTTATAGGGACAGGCGGGGTAATCTGTTGGAGAAGGTGGCTTGGGCCTGGACTTCTTGACTCAGGTTAAATGAGAATAACTGAAGTTTTCAAAGTCTACTGGCGATCCTGGGTGAGAAGTCCAGAGGGGAGTTACTTCTTAGCCCTCAGAGCCTCAGGGCCTGCAGGCCCGAATGTACAGAGCAAACCCAAGGAGCCTGGTGTTTTTAGTCAGAACTCGATTCTACTGCGTCGATGGGAATAATTAGGCCGGACCGAATGCAGCTGGCCTTTCATTCAAAAAGAGTATTTATGATCGGGGGCGAGACTGCCCAGAAATGGGCAGAAGCCCCTGGGTGGTCCTTCTTCACTTCAGGCAGCCTGTTCCTGTGAACGCTCTGTTTTCGGGGCTCTGGTGTAACTTTGTAGGGGATGAGTTAACTAGTAGGTTTTTGTCTGATAGAGATACGGATAATTTCTCCCAGGTGGAAAAGGCGATTTAAAGATGCATGGTTTATTGCCCTTTGAAATGTTGACTTTTTTTTTTATATCTATCATTAAATTTATTTTCTTACATCACTGTTAATTTTTGGACAGTATTGGATTTCTCCCCTCAGGTGTAGTCCCTGGAGTTCTTCCACCACCATAGGGCCTGGGACCCATCCCCACAGTCCCTGTGCTCTTCCCTCCCCCATTTTGACCCCTCCCCTCCCCAGCCCTTGCTGGATGCTTCAGGGTCAATTTCAGTTTGCAAGTTTCGTCTTTTTTCCTGACCCTTCGTTCAGCTTCTCTATATTCTAGATATAAGTGAAACCACCTGCTATTTATTTTTTTCCTTCTGACTTATTTCTCTTACATAATCCCTTCCAGCTCCATCCATGTTGCCACAAATGGCATGAGTTTATTATTTTCTTTGATCATTAAGTACTATTTCATTGTGTATGTACACCACATTTTCTTGATCCAATCATCTTCTTTAGGGCATTTATGTTGTTTCCATATCTTAGCTATTGTATATAGTGCTGCAGTAAATACAGGGGTGTAGTTTTCCTTTCATTTATTGTTTTAGTGTCCTTTGGGTAGATTCCTAGGAGTGGATGGATCTTATGGTAGATCTCTTTTTAGTATTTAGAGGAACCTCCACACATCTTTCCATAGTGTTTTAACCAATTTGCATTCCCATCAGCAGTGTAAGAGGGTTCCTTTTTTACCATGTCCTCGCCAGCATTTGCTGTTTCAAGTTTTTTCGGTTGTTTTTCTTTAATATGGGCCATTCTCACAGATGTAAGGTGGTATCTTATTGTGGTTTTGATTTGCATTTCCCTGATAATTAGTGATGCTGAACATTTTTTCATATGCCTGTCGGCATCTGATTTCTTCTTTGGAAAAGTGTCTTTTTAGCTTTTGTGCCCATTTTTTGATTGGGTTGTTTGTTTTTGTTGAGTTGTGTAAGTAAGCCCTTTGTGGGTCTTTGATATCAGTCCCTTACCAGATGGATGGTGTACAAATATTTTTCCCATTCAGCAGGGTGTCTCTTCATTTTGGTTGATTTCTCTTTTACTGTACAGAACTTTTTTCCGTTGATGTAGTCCCAGCTGTTTATCTTGTCCTTTGTCTTCCTTGCTTTTGAAGATGAGTCTTCAAAGATATTTCTGAGATTTATGACATGGAGTGGTTTGTCTATATTTTTTCTATGTATTTTATGGTTTCAGATCTTACATTAAAGTTTTTTATCTCCTTGGAGTTGATGTTTGTGTATGGTGTGAGATGGTAGTCTAGTCTCATTGTTTTACATGTGGCAGTCCAGTTTTCCAACACCTTTATTGAAAAGACTTTCCTTGTTTCAGTGTATATTCTTTGCTCCTTTGTCATAGATTAGTAGACCATATATGTGTGTTTTTATTTCTGGGCTTTACATTCCATTCCATTGGTCTGCATGTCAGTTTTTACTCCAATACCATACTGTTTTTATTATTATGTCTTTATAGTATAGTTTGAAGTCTGGGCATATCTAACCCAACAATGTCACCCTCACACTCCTTTTTAAAATTGCCTTTAAACACCAGTCTCTTCAAATTTTCATTTAAACTGGTGTTAAATCTCATTTATTTATCATTTACTGGGTATATAGAATCTTTGACATGTGTTTATTTTACATTTAAATATTCATTAGGATTTGGTTTCTGGAAAGATGTACTTTTAGTTCATTTCATTACTTAGGAATGATGGGGCCATTTACCCAGGTGGAGAATGTGAAGGAATGAATGGATTAAGGGTGACCATGAGGGGAAGAAGAAATTCAATTTAATTCAAAGTACATCTTTGTTTACTTAAGAATATTTCTAGCTGTGTGAAGCAACAAGACACACAGGAAGATTGGAAAACTTGACCCCAAAATAGCTGCAGCACTACTGTGTGTGTGTGTGTGTGTGTGTGTGTGTGTGTGTATAGGGAGAAGGACAAGGCAGGATGAGCAGCACTTGCAGAACTGGGGGGGTAGTGAAAGTTTTTTTATTAGAGAAATGACAGACCTAAGATTTCAGGGAGACTTAGCTAATGCAGGTATGAAACATGAGTTTGCAAGGTGGAGAAGAAGAACAGAAGCCATTTCTCTATAACTAGGAAAAACTAATGGGATTGGTGAAGAGAGTTTTAGATATTAGAATTTAGATATTTTGGCAAATCCTTTATTTTTTTGTATCATAATTGCAGGCTTCTGTCACCAGGGAGACAAAGTCAGATTAGAGCCGTCCACCAGTTTTGCTCTTACCTGATTTGAGGCCTGTTATAGAATGGTGTATAGGGATATAGACAATGTCTCTCTTCTCATGTTTTCTTAATATGAATAATTTTAATTTGTCCTAACTTTTCAATTTTTTTGCCTAGCCTATGTTTATTCTGTACCAATTCAGTATAAAGGAGCTGGCTTGAAAGCTTATTATTCGTTCTCTGCCTCAAAGAGTTGGAGAGTAGTAATTTTAGGATAATACTGTACTGTTTTTATGGCTAGGCATGAAGGAAAAGAAATAATTTGGAATTCTTTACAAAGGGAATTGTAATGTGTACTGAATGTGTTACACGTCCAGAAGGAGCTTCACATATCAGCACATCTATTCTTTTGTCAACAACATGAATGAAGCTATGGATGAAAGTCTGGAAGCATCTTTGGGAAGCAAGAGCTTGCTCACATGGCAGAGTTTTAGTCGAGGGCTGAGATGCTCTCTTCACCCCACTTCAGGGTTATCCAGTGGATCCAAGAGCCATGGTTTGTGAGGACAAAGGATTGCATTTCTTTAATTATTAAATCTAATTAGAAATGAGTGCATGAAAATCAATATTGATGAAGTAAATTAAGAATAAGTGATTCAAATTAGTGACTTTAAAAAGAAGTTCTGAAACAAAAATGGAGAAAAACAAGTTTCTCATTAACCCAACTAATGACCCAAATTTGCAGGGATTTGCTAAAATTTTTATTTTAATTAAGACACTTTTTCATTCTTTACTTATGAGAGGCAGAGTTACTAGGAAAGGAGAGAGTAATGAAGTCAAAATATGAGGTCGGGGCTTTCATTTTTTCCTGATTCCAAGCTCAAAATTCTGTGTGGACTGAATGGACAGCTAAGGGACTCAAAATCAAGGCCAGGCGCAGGTGGAGGCCGGGAGCTGGCCAGGGCTCATGGAAAGCCTGAGTCAGCTCTGCGCCTGTCAGCTTGGCTCTGGGAGGTGGTGGGTCTTACGAGGCTTCCTTGTTACTTAAGCACATTTAGCTACAGGGTGGTGTATGTGCATGTATGTGCTTATGCACGTGTGTGTGCATGAATGTGCATGCTTGCCACTGAGTGTGTGTGTGTGTGTGTACCTTGGGCTGCCTGGAATCTCAATCTCACCTAGCTTTGTTTCTTCATTACTTTTTTTTTAGTCATTTGTCCATTCTGTGTCACCTCTGCACATGTCCCTCTCTGACTGGAATGTGAAAACCTGTAAGATGGGAACAGTTTCTGTAATGCTCGTGAGCAGCGCTGTGACCAGGAGGATCGGCCTGCCCTTACCCAGTGGATTCCCTTAACACTTTGTGTGCCGGTGCCCTTTCAATTAACCAGCCCTTGGGGCCGGCCATTTTCTGTGCCACCGCACGAATGGTAGAAGCAGTCAATAAACACACACACAACTCCTGAACTACTGGATATTAAAAAAGCTGTCATATCTCTCATAAAACATCTTACACTGTCACCAAAACAATGTGTAAAGCTTCTAGACTGAGTATGATCAAAGAAATAGCTCCTAATATTTCCAAATAAATCCACTGTGGCGTGAGAAACCAGAGCCTAGATGAACACGTATGAATACGCGAGCGGCCAACTGATACTGGTGAAAAAAAACAACGTATTAGGGGCCTCCCTGGTGGCGCAGCGGTTGAGCGCTGCGCTGTGGAGCTGTCGGCAGCAGCGATGCGAGTTCGACGCCCAGCTGGGGAGAATCCCACATGGCGCAGCAGACCTCTCCTGCCTGCCCGCTGCTCCCCTCAGCAGTGTATTTCTGATCTGCCTGTTCTGCTCCCTACTCTGTCTCTGGTGAACCCTCTCACCGCCCCACACCTCTGGTCTGTACCCCAGCTTGTATGCATCAATAAATAAATCTTAAAAAACAAAAACAAAAACACGTACTAACACGTGAGCGGACCACAGAGTGTTAAGGTGCCTGCAAAGAGGCAGCCTGTGGCCGTAGAATCTCTCTCATGTGTCTGTAGCTTCCTCGCTGATGAAACTGTCAAGGATCAGAACTGGGCCCCGTGACTCTGTGTGTCTCCTGCACCGCTTGGCACTAGTGGCGCAGATGGCGCTGGTCCCTACGTCACATCCTGGGTGCTCTCCTCATGCTTCTAAGTACTTATTTCATATCAGTCTCACAGGAGACATGTGTTGCTGACACAAAGGTTTCAGTGAGACACGTATTACCTCTAGTGACTTGTTTCCATGGCAGCGGGGGTTAGAGTAGGATGTATTGCCCATTAATAAAATTAGGAGCATATGAACTCAAGGGTTAACATTTTTAGCGAGCTAATTACGTTAACGTTTAATTAACATATAGCTATTACTGAGATTTGGCGAGTGTCTGCAGAATAATTTTTATTAGACCTTTACTACTCTTCAGTCACAGCACCTAAGAGAACAACCCTGTTAATTCTCATGGACTACCTCGTACCCAGATTCCTCAGCTGGTGGTTTCCGTTTTAGAGCCAGCTTCTTCTCCAAACGTGCCTGGTGCATTCTGCTTCAGAGCCTGTTGCTACCCGCTGTGTGCCCACAAAGAATGGGGCCTGGTGGTGCTAGAAAGGGGGAGTCACTTTTCCTCAATGTCAGCCCCTAACAGCATAGACAAGGTTCCCCATCAGGACCTGAGATCAGTCACGTGACTGAGGTTGCTGCAGGTGCCCAGAGAGCTACTTGTCATCTAAGTAGTGGCACCCAACTGGTGACTGAACGTGGCCAACTCGTTTGCCTTGGAACATGATGCGGGCTGAGAACCAGCATACTCACAACGACGGCTGGAGAATCGAATGTCAGCCAAATTAGTAAGCAGACAGTACCTTAGGAGAGAAATGGAAATTAAGAGCAAGACTTGAACAAGAAAGCTCGAGTCAGGAGCTGAGGCGGCTCGGCCTGGCACAGAGCGGCCCTGAAATGCTGGGCCGGCAACCCCGGAGCGCGCGGGTCCTCGATAGCCCTGGGCCTGTTGCGCGCCTCTCTCCGCGCCGCCGGTGGGACCCTCACCCTGAAGGCGAGTCTCTGTGGCACTAATTTGATTCTTTTTTTTTTTTTTAAGATTTATTTTTTATTTATACATACAAGCTGGGGTACAGGCCAAAGGTGTGGGGCGGTGAGAGGGTTCACCAGAGACAGAGCGGGTAGCAGAACAGGCAAATCAGAAACACACTGCTGAGGGAGCAGCGGGCGAGGCAGGAGAGGTCTGCCGCGCCATGTGGGATTCTCCCCGGCCGGGCGTCGAACTCGCGTCGCCGCTGCTGACAGCTCCACAGCGCAGCGCCCAACCACTGCACCACCAGGGAGGCCCACTAATTTGATTCTTAAGATTTCTCATTTTTATAGCCCAATGCCGAGAAAGAGACACAGATGGAGAACAGAGACGCCCCTGCTTTTGGAAGCGGAACACGAGGCTCCGCGCAGCTGACTCTGCTCTCGGCCCCGGCCGGGCGGGCGGGGGCGCAGGGTCCAGCGCCCAGGGCTCTGCTCGAGATCTCTCCTTTCCCTCTGGAAACTCTGCGCGTAGTAGGTCCCTGTGCCCTTCAGGCGCTGTCACAGGTCATCAGATTCGCTTGCTGCCTGGGAGGGCCTCCCGGCCTGCGCTGCACCGAAGGGGCTCTGGGAAAAGGGCGCTTCTTTCTTCCAGGATGCATTTTGCAGTTTGACTCAGAGACCAACCTCTGGTGCAGTTTTCTCCATAGCAAGTGTGTGTGGGTACCAGAACTAATAAATGGAGGTAACACCCGCCCCCCACCCCCCACAAAAATAAGATGAGGAATCTACCTGAAGGGCTTGAGACGTGTGATTGTAGTTTCCTGCTTGTATTGGGCCATTTGCTCCGTCTCTTTAAATTGTGGCCAAGTGATTCTACAAAACCGTTTTCTTTTTCCTTTCTTTGTTCAACTCATTTTGCTTCCCATTGATTTTTTTGCTTTACAAGTTGGCACTTCTGATTAGTGAGTGTTTTAGACTGGATACAGTTTATCAGTTGGGGACCAGCTTCCAAATACAAATATAAGACAGTTCAGGCATAAGGATGTCTTACTGCATTTTTAGCAAAAGGAAAGGAATGGACAAAGTGGCCTCTTAAATGCTGGCAGAATTCAAGGCCATTTACTTTGAAAAAGACCCGGGGATATTAGAGGTAGAGATGGCCTCGGAACGGGAATATATGAGAGCTATGGCAGAAGCAGTTATTGGAAAGAAAAATGTCTTATTTCCCCATTACATGTTCTTCCCCAGATAGAAGTCATGATTTAGGAAAGGAATTTCAGATAGCGATCACCTGTGTCACATGGACTGTAGCTAGATTATATTGTCAGCCGTTGATGCTAATGCTGATGGCCTCTTAATCACGTGGAATGGGGAGATGCTCAGATTTGGGATTGTTTTAAAAGAAATTTAATTACTAAGTTCCATTAGCTGTTTGGGCAGCCTGGGAAATCAAAGTAATTGATACTAGCTTTTCTGAAGATCTGTGCAGTATTAATAAGAAGAAAACCTGATAGCTTGGCAGGACTGTATAAAACCCAGGGAGGAATTTACAATTTTTAGTTAAAAGGGCAAGGATACAAGGAATTTATTTACTACATCCAGGTTTGTGTTTTTTAATATGCCATCACTCTATGACAAATCAGTGTGTTTCGTGCAAGAGACAGATGCCTGGAGCTGAGAGGAGCGGATCTTGCATTTCAGAGCAGACCCAGCACCTCCCTCCACATGCCACTGCGGACAGTGCGCGTGGAGATGAATTCGCATCACCCTGGCCCGGCAGGGGCTTACGTTGGGACTAGAGAGTTCGCTCAGTTGTGTAAATGGTAGAACATATACAGTATTTTGGAAAGGTTACAAGCAAGGACTTTAATCTGCTCGGATTTAAACACTTCAATTTTAATTTAACTTCATATCATTTCCTCTGCCACACAATCTAACTGCTCGTTCTTAAAAAAAAATTATTCTTCTAGATTTATTTTATGACAGACTCAAATTTAATTTTAACATTATTTAAAGCAGATGTCCCAAATTAGATATGGCTTATATAAAATAGATCATTTTTGAAAAGAGCTAATTGCTTTCTGTATCGGAAACTATTACAACATTTTAATGTCTGTCTGCCAGACTATAAGGCAGAATTTTAGAATGTTTACTAAAATAAAACTATAGCAATATTTTGGTCTACTGAAACATATCAAGTAGTTATATTAATTGAAGTGTAAATCATCATTCCCACATACATACATATACACATACATGCATGCGTACGTGTGTGGTGTGTTGTATATTCAGTCTTCTCCAGTAGACTTTTAAAAATATTAGTGTTCTTTGACAACAGTTAAAACAAAAATGCATGAAAAGAGGAATAAATCTTTGGGGAAAACATAGTACAGTTAATAATAAGTAGCAGCTGTAGAGACTGTGCCGTGATTTGTAGGTAATTAGCGATAGGACTATGAGACCATATGGTCAAACATTATGTTTTAGTTATTTTTCCACACACCAAAAAAAGTTATGAAATTTAGCTTTCCTTAATTAACTCAGTGTTAAAATTTTTATTTAATCTGTGCATCCTGTGATCAACGAAAATACAATTTGTAAATATGTCAACTCTTAAGAGTTATTTTAGCTCATGTTTTAACCTGTAAATAAAAGAGGCTAGCAAAGGTGTTTCTTATATTTGATTGGTGGCTCTGGGGAGCTCTTGAAATGTCAGGTTTTTCATTCATTATGGACCCTAGGCGGATTAATGCTGAAACCATTAACTTGAGTCATTTGATAGTGATCCCCAGCATGGGGTCTTCCCATAGTGCAGTATTTGTGAAATGGTAGCACAGGCAATATGTCACCTCAGTGGTTACAAAGAATTGCCTTCACTGAGCTGAGAGTAAGCACTGCAGAGGGGTGATGGAATTAACATCAGTTTGGACCTCATTCCTGCCTCTTTTGCAAAACCAAAGGCCATTGTTCATTAAAGGACCCACTGACCCGTCTCTGGAAGGGTACACGGACTGTTGAGCCATTCTTGAAAAATATCCAGCCATTCCCGAGTAAATTTTTGTCATCATGCAGTAGTTCCTATACAGTGTGATTCTTTTTTCCTGTTTACCTGCCAACGATCGCTTCCTCCCTTCCACCTGGAGCTTTATCATCCCGCAGCCCAATTCCTAATTTTGCAGAACAGATGCCCTTGTTGCCAGCTTGGCAGAAGGGCATCCTTTCGGAGACACCCCTTCTTCGTGGCCACTCTGTACCGTAGTTTGTTGATGATACACCCAGGACAGTGGTCCCCTCTGGGCCGTGTTTGGTGATGAGGGACTGGCCCTTGGGGGTGCAGCACAGCCCGGCCGCCCTGGACGGGGTCGCCTTTCCCCTCCACGGCGACTTCCACTGAGGTTCGCCTCACGTCACAGCTCCTCTCACTGATCGTTTAAATGTGACCATCTCCAGGCTCTTCCCGGCAGCTCCTGCAGTTACGCTGCTCTTTCCCCCATTGGAGTTGGCAGCCCCGCTTCCTTCTCGGGTGACTGTTTTCTTGGCCTCTTCATCACCAGAACTTGCAGGACGGGCGCCCTTTGTCCTGCGCCTCACCTCCTGTCCACTCCTGGTTTTGGGTGATTTGGGTTCTACTCCAGTCTCAGATTTTCCTCGCCTGTGCCTTCCTTTTCGCTCTGTCTGCTGACATCTGCCATCCTCCTGTACTCGAGCCTGTTGACCTTCTAGCGTGATGTCCTGCTTCCCGAAGCCATGGGCCCTGGGTTTCTAGAGCGTCTCTCCCTACTGACCTGCCCTGATGTCCCCTTCACGGGCTCCTTGGCGCGCCCTCTCTCTCTCCTGTGGGGACGTCCGGAGAGCGTCCCCTCAGACAGCACTGACCCCAGCCGACGCCTGACCAGTGGGGACTGAAGGCTCCCTCCTAGCCTCGCCCCACGTGAAACTGCCCCTGACCAGCACTCGTAACCCTCAGTTGTCCAAACAGTAACATGCCCCAAAGTCCCGTGCGTTTGGATGGAGGTCGATGTATGTTCTTTGCTTTTCTCTTTTTGCCTGTATGTTCCCTCAGGCTGTCACAATTGGAGACCGTTCCTTGGGTCTGTCTGTTCGTCTCCATCGACTCTGCTACTGCCCCAGCCTCCCCTCCATCAGCGTCTTGGTCCCCGCCCACCCCCACATTCCACCTCCAGTTAAATTCCTTGAAGGAAAAGAAATGGATCTGATCACTCCACTGCTTGAGAAGCACCGGTAGTTCCTTATTACCTGTGCAATGAATGCCGAAATACTTGGCACAAAGTACAGAGCCCTTCACAATCTCAGGACGTCACTTTATCCTAAACTGTTTCCAATGGCAACCCTTACTTTCTACTACATAGGAATAAATAAGCTCTTCACATGGCTTACCATTTAATGGGTACTCTGAATTCTGGGGGTGGCAACTACCAACTGTCTCCCGAATAGCCTTTGCTCTCTCACCTCTCTGCCATTGCACACACTCGATTATTAAGATTACTAAGAAGGACACACTTTCCTGCTTTCTTCAAGGCAGAGCCCACATAGTGGTTCTGGAAATCCTTCTCCATCTTCAAGACAGGCTCAAATCGTCCTTGAGGTTCTGATAGCACTTCCTGGAGATGCTCCCCAGCAGCGACCTCGGAGGTGGTCTCATTGCCCTGTGGGCCTCAGGCTCCGCCCTGCGCCCCGGTTTTCGCGGAGCTGGACTTGGCCCTCTGTCCCCAGCTACAAGGACATTTACAGCTATTGGGGATTATCGGTTATTTGAAGCCTTTTTGACTTCTTCAGAGTGTGACTGTCAGTTACTTTCAATGTTTCACTTTGTTTTATTTTTTTTTAATTTATTCATGTATACAAGAGCTGGGGTGTAGGCCAGAGGTGTGGGGGTCGGTGAGAGGATCCACCAGAGACAGAGTGGGGAGCAGAACAGGTGGTTCTACTGAAGTATACTGCTGAGGGGAGCAGCAGGGAGACAGGAGAGGTCTGCTGCGCCCTGGGGGAAGCTCCCTGGCCGGGGATCAAACTCTTGCTCCAGTGGCTGTGATAGCTTCATAGTGCTGAGACTTAACCCAATGCGCCACCAGGGAGGCCCCTCAGTGTTTCCCTTTAAATGAATGTTTTCTAGAATGCAGTATAGTCACAAACATGAAGATTCAATATTTAATCATCCTGTGCTCAGTTTCTAAAAACAGCTATCAAGTGTTCTAGTTTAAATTTCTTTCATCTGTGAAGTAATAAGAGTTGAAATTTACAAGCAGAAGTTCTTTCTCTATGATTAGTTTGAGAATTGTCCTCAAAGGCATGGTGTCTTAGTTTGAGAGGAAAATTCTTTGGGAAGCAAAAAATACCCTGTGCAAGGTCTTCGGTTTTGCAAATATACTGTAATTAGTCTCCGTTGACAAAAGTACATTATGAGTAATTCCACTTAAAATTTCACTTCTGTTTTGCCATTAAACATATAAACTCAGGCCTCCCTGGTGGCCTAGGGGTTAAGTCTCAGCACTATACCACTGTGGCCTGAGTTCGATCCCCGGCCAGGGAGCTTCCCACAGGGCGCAGCAGACCTCTCCTGTCTCCCCCACGCCTCTGGCCTACACCCCAGTTCTTCTACGCAAAAAAAAAAAAAAAAAAAAAAAAAAAAAAAAAAAAAAAAAAAAAAAACTGGTAACTTCCCCAGCCAGTTTGCAGATAAACAGATTAACCCATAATGTACTAGAACTGTCTGGCTTCTGCCCCTGCTCTCCCCCTCTCTCCAAAGCCTGCCCCGTTGGGCTGTTAGAGGAGGGTGACAAAGGCATCGTGAGTGTTTATTCATTGATTCCTGTAAGTATTTGTGGCAACGATATCTATAGCACTTTTAAAATGTGAAGTCACACTTTTCCCCTTCCTGTCATAAAAGTCTGGATTTCAGTCTCCTTTGAGGAAAAAGGCGTCTCCGTGTGTCTCTGCCACGAAGCTGAGTGCGGGGCTGTGCGCACCCACCCAGACGCCCCGGTCAGACAAGTCGGCTTTGTTTCTCAATCTGTGTCTTCATGGGCTCCTGTAAATTTTTGTGTGACAGTTAGATTTTTCTGCCAAAATTTTTTAAGTGAAAATTAAATATTTTCAATACTATTCATCTCCCAGAGATAATCATGCTGTAACACTTAAAAATACATTCTACCATTTCAGGCTTTTCTGTGTACAACAGAATTTTAATTTTTTGTAACAATTTTTATGGAGGTAATATTGGTTTATGACGCTGCATATGATTTACTGTTTTAAATGAAGATTTGAGTCAGTTCTTCTAAATACACCTTTTTATGTTACATGTAGTTCTGCTGTGCACCATGGCCTGTGAAAACCAGCTCGAGATTTAGTGCGAGGCCGTGGGGAGAGGGCGCCAGCCCGGGAGCAGCCCCGCGGCCAGGAGACTGCCCCTGCCAGCCCCGCCTCGACGGGTCTTCCTGGAAGTGGGTTGTCTGCTGCTTTTGGAAAAGAGCCTCTTTATTTCAGCGCACTGCTCTTCTTTCTTTTTTATTTTATTTTATTCGGATAGCATCGTTTTTACAACAGTTTGTGTGTTAGAAGTGTAGGATTGCCCCCTCCGGTGTTCTTACCACACCCAACGCAAGGGCGAGTTGCTGCCTCCCCTCTTCCCCTCCCAGGCCTCTCCCCTTCCTCCTCCTCCCCTTCCTCCTCCTCCCCTTC